>PVKA01021938.1:0-14849 GCA_004027165.1 Ctenomys sociabilis
AAAAAAAAGAAGCAAAGATAGAAGGGAGTGAGGGAGCCCAACAGAAAAAAAGAAAACAGAAGTAGTTTAGTCTTTACCTAAGCAGAGTAGGCAGTCCCTTCCTAGTAGGATTTCTTTCTCTGAATCTGCAAATAAGCACTGTCTTCATTTTTAAAACATACACAACTTGAATGTACATTACAGGTCAAGTACTGGCACTGTTACAGGTTAAATGATCTACATAAGGTCATATAATTAAGACTGCAATGTAACTTTATTCACCAAAGCAGATGTGCTCCCTAATGGAAGGGTTTATCTATAAGATTTACACATTGCAAGCTCTTGAAATATATTAAGAAATGGAGACTCTGTTGTAATACCTAGCCAATGGGAAAATCATTCATAGATTGTAAAAATTTTAGAGCAAACTATCATGAGAAAATATGGTTGGTTCATATCTAAGAATTCCAGATATGATATGACTGGAATAAATATAACTATCATTTGTGTTGGACATCTGGAAGAAGTGAGCCTAGGATCTACCAACTTAAGGTGGAAATATCTGTCACAAAGAGAAGTTCTTATGACTTTCTATTACAGAACAGTATCATATATTCACCAAATGCCTTCTGTATTGCTTGCTGAATATTTGGACATCCCCCACTTTGTATTCAGATGTCTTGACGGGTTTTAACATAGAAAATAATTGTATTCATTTATCAGTTCATTCATTCTCTCAATAATCAGGATGTGCTCACTGTGTAAGGACAAGCAGGTACCAGCTAGGTAAGGAATCTACCTTCACTGACCTTCTAATCAAGCAGGAAAAGCAAGAGAGGCTAGAAAATAACTCTCATGGCTTAATGGTGTCTCTAATTCTACATCTCTACCTTAAGGAGGAGTCATTTGACTTTGACACCCACATAGAACCATTTGCTTATCAGATCCTCGGCTTCAAGTCTCTCTGGGATCCGGTTCTATTTTACCTTGTGTCTAATTTAATTAAAACCTCAGCTTGAACAATATCCTTGTTCTCCAACTCTCTTCCTAAGAACAAGAATGTAACCCTATGAACCATTCATTCATTTATCACATGTTTCTCTACTTAAAATATTTTCTGAAACAACCTATGCAATAGGTATGGGAAATACTATCATAAATAAAAGAAAAAATTGCCATACAGAACTAAAATCCACAGTATAGAAAGAGGCAAATAGCAATCAAATATTCTCTGTAACAAGGCAAGCACACTTCCTCTGCACAGGACAGCTCTCTGGCAGACTGAACAGGGACAAATTCCTGGGAAAATCTACAATGAGAGGGGAAGTGAGGCTAGAATTGTAAAAGTTCTAGATGTTGTAAATAGTGATCAGGGCTATCTGATACTAATGGCTAAATCTAAATGTTAATGTTATTAACAAACTTGCCAGAGGCAAAAATAATAGCAATTAACCTCTTATTATTACTTTTTTTTTAAATTTTAGGTATTCAGTACAGGACAGAAGACAATCATGACATTGTTCCCTATGAGCCTTCTGGACATCTGGAAGAAGTGAGTTTAAGATCTATTAACTTAAGGGGGAAATACCTGTCACAAAGAGAAGTTCTTATGACTTTCTATTATAGAACAATATCATATGCAGCTTGGACTCATAGTCACCCTCCTGTTTCAACCTCTCCAGTACTAGGATTGCAGGCATGTACCACCATTCCTGGTCTCTGCTCAGCATGCCTCAGAATGGAGCTGGTGTGGTATGTGGTGCCAGGGATTGAACCCAGGTCCTTGCACTTGCCTAGGCAGACACTTAGACCACTGAGCTATCTCTGTGGCTCAACTGTTTATTATTTTTTAATGTTCTTGCTTTCTTGGGGTTCCACCTGCCTCTCACAATCTCTACAACATACTGATTAGTATTTGCTGATTCTGATTATTTCTGTATGCCCATAGTCACTGTTGTATTTTCCATACATGATTTTTCCTACATATACATGAAACATTGGTTGAACCATAAGAGTACTATACCCCATGCTGCTGATCTTAGACTCACATGTCTCTTGGGAGGCCGTTTCAATTACAGCCCAAAAGTCTTATCTAATACAAGCTTTCTCATTTTCCTTTAAAAGTATACAACCTATGATTGGTTTCTGCAAATCAAATATTATGGAAATACTCCTCCACCTTATTAACCTTAAAGTTTGATTGCTTAAAAGTCAGAGCTTTGGCTTTAGTTTTGCTTTGTTATTATCCAAGTAGCATAATGTAGAACTGCCCCTGAATTGTATCTCCTACAGGGAAGGTTGGACTGAGGAAGCACTGATATTTATTCTCTGGCCCAACCTCAGGTCCTGGATCAGACTTGCATAGAGAAAAGAATTACAGGAAGAACCTATTTGAGCATGGAGCCTTAAGAGAAATGGACATAGCAAAGTACTTTGAAAAATGAACCACAGTAGTTTCCTGTACAGCACAATAGTTTCCCATAGAGCACAACCTTTCTCCAGCAGAGAGAAACAGAGAAAGCTCTCAGGTGTCCTGTAGGCTTTGAACTTTCCAACCGTGACAGAAATTCATTCTAAGCAGCAAGCCATGGGAATCTGGGACACAATGGAAATTTTGGACATTTTCAAAGAAAACAAGTAAGAAGTAATGGTAGCTGCCGAATGTGTGGGCAGCCATCAGCCATTCTTCCTGGCCATGAGAACCCCAGATTTTCTAATTGAAAATGCACATAGGCCCTAGAGGAGAATCACAGTTGGTCGAGCTCACTTGAGCAATTTTACAATCTTTTTAAAGTGAATATTCTGGAAGTAGGGGATAAACCTAGTCCTAGAGTAAGTTAAGCCTAGTGGAAGTTTCTGTTTCATGTTCAAATATTGGAGGAAAACACCCAAGAGCTCTTCCCTGCCTTTCCCTTATATTCCTATTACTTATCAGTTTCCACCAGAAAACACATGGAAAAGCAGAGAAGGGGCCAGAGCTTGAGAAAAAGACAGACACGGGAGCAACCCATATGGAACTGGATCCCAAGTTTAGTGGCTTGGCCGACCGTTAAGACATAATCCCCTCCTGACTGCTAACTGTATCTACTGACCTGTGTCCCTAGCAAGGCCAGCACACAAGGAAGACACTAAGAAGATCTGAGTGAGACACAGTACAAATGCAAAGCATGACCACCTTGTGAGCCCCTCATTTCAAGAGGGGTCCTCATTCATAACCAGAAGTTTTATTCTGCCGTAGCCATCAAGCAATAGATGGTACAGAAATGAGTCATAAATTACTGCTAATTGCACAATCCTATCACACCAGAACTGCAGGCTATTCCAAAGTAATGTGCAGCAAATTTAAAGCAGATACAGGGTTATAATTTTCTATGCAGTATTTAATTAGCCTCCAGAAAGTGCTCCCAAGGGGCCCTCTCAGAGCTCTAGATGCAGCTCCCAAACAGTAGCTGCAGTCAGACTGCAGGGTGAAGGAAGCATATATGACCCCTCCTAGAGTTTGAGAACCATTCTAATTGCTCACAGACTGTGATCAGAAAGGGCATTCCATCATGGCATACTGTGCAACTGGTTTCTTACTTAATGAAAGTGGACTATAACTGTTCCTTTATGGCCAGAGTTATGCTACAGCAAGCCCTTCATTGTCTCTCCATGGTCTTGTCAATGATCTGGCTGAGACAGTAGTGGCTCTTTATGTATATCATTTAGAACAACACTGAGACCAATCATAAACTCTAGCTGCCAATGAAGGATAGATAATCTTGGTGAAGACTCCATAGCCTTCTGCTCAATAACTGCTTAGGGTGTCATTGTGTTCAATATTAGGGTTTAACCTGGACCAGAGTTGAGCAAGTGAAGTGCTCACCTGGGAAGGCACAACTTCCAGCACCACCAGTCATTCCTGCGAGTGACAAAAACAACAGAGTTTCTTTTGTTCTCCACTGGAACACTGGCTGAAAAGGTCTTTGGAAGATGTTCAGTGTCAAATTCTCTTTACTTTTTGGATTCTAGTCATTGTTGTTTGGAAGTTATAATTATCTTCAGAATATACAAGACCTAAAACCAGCTGGAGGAGTCTCCCCTTCAAATGTTTCAAACAAATAATAAAATAACACTAATTATATCACAGAAGCAAATGCATGATAATTAAAATGACCATTATGCAGCCATCTTCCGGTAATTATTGCTTTCATTTTGGCAACTGGGCGTTTAGGGGTTTGAATTTTATTCTTGAAGCAGTACATGTGAGAAAAACTATTTGCTATGCTATTGATCACTGAGAATTCATTTTCACCTATTTATTCTGACTTTGCTGGAGGACTATACAGTCTCCCTTTTTATTTGCCATTATTTTTTAAAGAATACACACAACTATCCCCCAGAAATACTCCTTCTGGGTGGGACCACAAGCCACAAGGCACAGTGGGCCCATACCACCTTGGTAGGCCTACTGGGAAGGAACTGTAGGACAAGCAGTCAGCAAGCCTATCAGTCCACTTGGACTGGGCTCAGCTGCAAGGAGCCAAACACAGCAACCAGGCATAAACCAAGTCCTGCAAGGGGGCTTGAAGATCAGTAGAACCACACCCAGTGAGCTGCAGCAATCCACTGGGCCCAAACGTGCGCAGAGAACCAGACCTGTAAGAGAATCCTAGCAGCGCAAAAATGGCAGCATGTAGCCAGGGTAAGCTAGTCTGCCTGGACTAGCTTCAGGTGCATGAAGGGGAAATGCCCACCAAAAATTCAGGGGAACTAATTTAGAAGCAAATTTCCCCAATTTAAGATCTGCTTTGTTATACAGCTATAATGTTTGTCCCTGTGGTCTGAATTACAAACCCATTGCTTAAAAAAGTTTGTCAAATTCTAAATTTCACTGGCTGTTATTAATATTGTTAATTGTACTACTGTAAATAGGAAACCATACCTGCCTTAATCACATATTTTACCTTGGGTATTAATATCAAGGGCTCTTGGGTAATAATCTCAACAAAGCGCACATTGAAGGACAGAAAAACATCTCACTCTCAATCAATAGACTGAGAAACAATGGAAATCAACATCTCACTCTCAGTCAATAGAGAAGACAAAATCTGGGAGACACACAAAACAAGAATCTCTGACACAGGACAGAAACCTAAAACACACACTCTTTACAGAGAGGCCCTGAATGCAATGATGCAGCTAGCTACTACCAAACTTTCACAAAAAGATTTCATAGAAATCAAAATGGAGAGTTCTCTCTAAAATAGAAAAACGAGGCCAGGGAGATGGCTCAGTGGAATAAGCACTTCCCTGGCAAGCACAAGGGTCCTGAGTTCAATCCCTGGTTCCACCAAAAAAAAATTGAAAAAGACAAAAAGAGGGAGTAAAATGGATTCTCTGGCTCTGAGCCCACCCAGAACAAACCCAGGACACATCAGGACACATCAGTATAGAAGTCTGAAAAACTATATCTCTCCACTCTTGAAAAACTATATCTGTTAATCTGATCAACAGATTTGACATCGATAATGTAATAATCATTGTTAATTAGCTATTTCTGTTTTGAAAATCTGTAACATATGTATTATTGCATGTTACCCTGTTTCTTTCTATTTGTTTTTGCTCCTGTTTTCCTCTTCAAAATAAAATAAAAATAAATACCCCTTCTGCTCTATGCCAATCATAGGACTCCAAGAAAATCCTGTTTTAGCTGCTTATATTCTCAGATCACTTTTATAAAATCTGGAGCAGAAGAAATTCTGCAGAATTGCTTGAATCTATTTGGATAATTTGAAGTAAAAATCATTTGCTAAATCTATGTCAAAACTGTTGATTTCATTTGAACACAGAACTAAAGGATGTAAAATAAAAGTTATAGAAGGTAATGGCAGAGGCTCACCAAATAGCTCAATGGGAAGTATTTTCAAGCAGGCACAAGGGCCAGGGGTTCGATCCCTGGGCCTGCTGTGCCTCCCTTGAGCCACCTCCCCCAGAGGCATGCTGAGACAGCAATGGAGAGTGGTGGCCGCACCTGTAGTCCCAGCTCTTGGGAAGCTGTAAACAGGCGGATCACTATGACTCTGATTAAATAGTGAGACCCTGGACACCTTGTAGACCCTTCCCTAAAATACAAAAAAAAAAAAAAAAAGGTAATGGCTGAGAGAAAACTCAGAATTTTTAGTAAAATAGAGGCAAATGGACACAGGGTAGTAACAAATAAATTTCTATTATTTTCTGATAGTGCCAGAAGAAAAAAATGTGCTGTTCTATGCATCTACTACAAATCAGGCACGCTGCTGGACGAACCACGTGGGCTAATCACACACCGTGAGGTACTTTTGTCTGAACTTCAATTTTGCGATAGAGGGAGATTAAAGTAAGTTGCCCATACTCCCTCAGCGGTGGAAGTGGAATCCCAACCAGATCTGTGCACTCCCAGAACCAACATAATCAGCACATTTTAGTCAGTACTAACACGGTATGTGCTGCTACACCTCCTGAATCTCCAGTTGTCCGAATCTTTGTGGTGCTGGTGAGACCTCAGAGACAACTTATAGTGTGGTCTTATCTTTTATTCATTCTGAGAATCACAGTTTTAATTGGTGTACTTAAACCATCTACCTTTCAAGTAATTATTAACATAGTTGGATCAATACTTAATATCTTTGTAACAACTTCCAGTTTATTATCCGATTCTGCTTTTACATTTTTGTCTAAGCAGGCTTTAATTGAGCATTTTATATGATTTCATTATGCTACCTCTTTTAACATATCATTTATGCATAACTTTTATTTTATTTTTATTTTTTACTTCGTTTCAGTATACTTTTATTTTTCATCAGAAATCATCTTTGGGAATAATTTAAATTGAAATGAGATTTTATGGAATTACCATCATTTGAAAAGTAATTTACAAATAAATAGCAAGTATTAAAATAATTCCCTTAATAGTATTAGCAATTATTTGATTGTAAAAAGATGTAAGTGGCTACCAATATCAAATACTTCTTTTTCATTTCTGGCTTTTGCCTCATTCTTTGTATCCATGTGCTTCCCACTGTGCAGTTCAGTATTATCACTGCACTTGAGAAATGGCACCAGCTGACCATGAACTGAGACCTCTGAAACTGTAAGCCAAGGTAAGTCATCTCATCCTTCAAGCTGTAGATTTTGCCAGTGACAGAAAGCTAAGTTTAAACTTGATCAACAATGAAAATTTGATCAATTAAAGTTTAAAATATGTAAATAAAAGTGGGAGACCCTAGGGTTCACTGCTTATATCACTTCATTTCTAGGATAAGGTGCTGCCCAAAGAGAAGTAGCCACTTACTTGAAAAGCTTTGTATTTTATATTATTCCTAAAATAACTTTTATATTTAGTGGTTACTCCGGTTTACAATATATATTTTTAATTAAGCTCAATCAAATAACACTATACTGCTTCTTCACATGCAGTGTATCTTATGACTAAGTACTCTTACCTTTCCATCTCTTCTAACATTGCTAATATCATTTTGTATGTTCTGTAAACAATCAATCTAACATTGCTATTATTTTTCATAGTTAATTTTTAGATTAATAATGAGAAAAGTAAATGATTTCATTTTACTTTAATTTATTCTTGCTCTTATATTTCCTTTTGAAGATAATTAGTGTATACCACCTCAAAATATGTCACTTTACAAAGGGACCAAGCACATTCAGTGGAAAAATAATAGTCTCACCCAGGAATGGTGCTTGAAAAACTTGGATATACATGTACAAAAGAATAAGATAAATCACTTCTTCTCACTGTACATAAAAATCAACACAAATTGAACTGAAGATTGAAATCTTAAATGTGAAATTGTTAGATTATTACAAAAAATATAAATAAAACACTTCAAGGCCTTAGTTTAGGCATTGATTTTAGATAGGATACAGAAGGAACTAGCAATAAAAGTAAAACAAAAAGAATCATATCAAACTCAGAAACTTTCACACAGTCCATTGATTAATGGACAAGCTACTAAATGAGAAAAATATTTGCAAACTATTCATCCACTAAGAAATTGATATTAGGAACACATAGAGATTGAAAAACTAAACACCCAAAAGAAAATTCAGTTAACAAACATGTTGATGATTAAATAGACACTTTTGGAAAAAAGATGTACTAATGGCCTGTAAGTATATGATTACACTAATCACCAAATAAATGTGAATCAAAAGCTGAATGAGGTTATCTCACCCCAGTTAAAATTCCACCAAAAAGATTTTTAAAAAATTAATAATGAATGCTGGTGAGGATGCAAAGGGAACTCGTATACCTGGGAATGTATAACCTTTGAGAAAAATGGTATGGACATTGCTTAAGAAAACTAAAAGGAAAAAAAGAGGAAATAAACATAGAAATAGTATATGATCCATCAATTCTACAGCTAGGTATATATCCAAAGGAAATAAAATTGCTATCCCAATAAGATACTTGTACTCCTATATGTACTGTAGTGCTAGTCACAATACCAAAAATATGTCATTAACCCAAATTCTCTTCTGTGAGTGAATGAATAAAATAAAAGATTATTTATTTATACCATGGAATACTAGTCAGCCACAAAAGACATAGAATTCTCTCATCTACATTATCCTGGATAGAACTGAAGGTCATTGTGTTAGGTGGAATAACTCAGACACACAAACAAAAGTACTGCATTCTCACTCATTTTTATGGAATGGAATAGAGGTCACTCTACTAAGAAATCTAGGAGTAAGGGAGTAGAGAAAAAATAAAACCATCATTAGAATGGAACAATTACTTCCTATGCTTATATTTCAAAAAGTACATAAAAATAACACAAAAATGATTAGTGATTGAAGAGATAGTATAGTATATGTGTATTAAATTACTATAATATACTCAATGAAGATGTACAAACATTATGTATCAATTTGGGGAAGTACGGGGGATTGAACTCAGGACCTTGCTTGCCAAGCAGGAGCTTAAGTCAGTGAGCTGTCTCCCTGGTCCTATGAATCTTTTTTTTTTTTTTTTCAGAACCGGGGATTGAACTTCCCTTGGGTTTCCTAGGGAAGCACTTATTCCACTGAGCCATCTCCCCAGCCCCTGTATCAATTGTTTAAAATGAATAAAAATTTGCCACTTTTAAACTGAAATACAATAGATTTAACAGATGCAGAAAAAAACAAAGCCTTCTTATAGCTTTTCCTACCTGACTAAAAGTCGCAACTCCTAAAAACTAAGGACACCCAACATCCTCTTCCCGGACAATGTAATTAAAACCTATTCCAAATCCCCTCTCCAGGGTACTTTTGCAGCATTGAAGAACACAGAAAAATGAGTCATACCTATATATATGAGCAGCACTACCAATTTTATGTCCTGTTTGTTGTTATGGCAATCCATTCATCTTTCTGAACAGTCATTTGCTTCCTGGTCAGTGCCCTTGAGTCTCTCTTCACCTGCCGAAACGATATTCAGGACTCATATTTTAACTGCTCCTTTGAGTAGCTCATCACTGAGTAATGTAGATGTGCTTCACATCTGTGAGCTGTTTCTCCTGTTGATCTGTGATTGTCACCTTAATTCACAGGTCTCATTTATAGAATATTATATATATATATATATATATATATATATATATATATATATATATATTATGATCTTTTTTAATTTATTTATGTATTTGGTACAGAGTCTCGTGACACAGCCCAGACTCGTACTGATCCTCCTGTTTCAACCTCCCCAGCACTGGGCTTACAGGCGCATACCACCATTCCTGGTCTTGGTGTCCGGCTCAGCACACCCAGGATGCAGCTGGCACAGTACAGGGTACCAGGGACCTAACTGAGGTCTTATGCTTGCCAGGCACTTAGACTGCTGAGCTATCTCCCCAGCTCCCTGTATATAATTTGACTGTTATTTTTTCCAGTTATTTCAAGTCTACTGAAGAGTATCTAAATGCCCTTTTTATATGTGTAACTGTTTCTTTTTAATGCTCCTTTGTGGATTTTTCTATCTGCTTTCATTGGTCATTTGTTTTTGTACTTCTGTCTACCATTTCCATTAGAGTTTTTCAGGTATTAATTGTCACTATTTTTAGTGCCCTGCTCAATAACACCAGTGTCAGCATAATTCAGTGTGCTATGTCTGAATCAGGTTCTGATGATTACTTTCTCTATAGACTTTCTTCTTGACTTTTGGCATACCTTGTATTTTTAAGCAAGAGATATCAAGTAATAGGAACTGAAGATTCAAGCAGGTCATTAATGTAAGGATTTGTGCTAGGCTGGTTATCACTGGAGCTGGGTTTAACATCTGCTATAAACATAAGCAAAAGAAGCTTCAAATTTCTTGGGTAGATCATTTTTTTTCCTCTTCCCTTGGCTTGAGTTCTTCTCTGTGTACTTTTAGCTACAACGACTATTGTTACTCTGGGGCTTTTTTTTCTTTTCTTGTTATTTTTGAGACAGACTATCACTGTGTAGTCCAGGCTGGTCTTCAACTTGGGAGGAAGGAGGGAAATCCTCCTTCCTCAGCCTCCTGAGCACTGTATACTGGGAATTTTCAATGCGTTATTAAGATCAGAGAAAAGGAGAACATTCTATAACACTTACATTGTGCCTCTGTCTTTAAGTAACCATAGGTCTCATGGCTGTCACCTTCACAAGTATTCTTGTGTCTTTCTCTGAACATTTTACATCTGGAACCACTGTCCCAGTGGCATAAATTTTATCCCTTGTTACCTACTCCGTCCCCTAGCTATTGTATTCCTAATCTATCTCCCCAAAATCTTGTCTATTGTTGACATTTATTGTTTCAAATTTAGGTCAGAAAGGAAGGATGAAGGAGGTTCAAGAGGACAGAAAGAACTTCCTTTCATCCTCCCGGAATAATGGCAGAACAATTATGTTCTGCCAAAGTCCTTTCCCCATGCAGAATGTGCCCACATGAGGGGACAGTCCCCTGGGATATTTTGTTGTGATTTCTTTCCTTTCTTCCTGACCTTTCTTGGATTCTTGTTATGGGACCAGATTTCAGAATTATTCCCCACCCATTCCGTTGCTTTACCATAAATGCTATCTACTCTATGAAATACTCTTCACTTCGGTGGTGGAAGGGCAATTACCAAATATTTGGAGAAATATGTATTCCATAGTGCCTTCAAAAAAAAACACCAGTACATATTTGTTATGAGGGTAAGAAAATCAGGCATTAAGAGTTACACATATTCATGGTGTTCATACTGGATGCTTTCTGGATTTATATAACCATGGATTCTTTTTATTTCTTTTTTCTTCTAAGCATCAGTGAAAGAATAACAGTTCTATTCTATTGCCCAAATGTTATGACTATGTTGTCTTACTGGTGTGAGGTGTTTTGCAGATATAAGAGTTGAGGTTTTAAAATATAGAGAATATACCGGATTAAGCAGTTAAGCACAGCATCAAGAATCCTTTCTCACATAAGAAAGAAGACAATGTTGCAGTGATTTAAAGATCTTTATTGCTGGCTTTAAAGGTGGAGGAGGAGATCACAACCCAAGCAGTGAGGGCAGTCTCTGAAAGCTGGGAAAATAAAAAGCAAAACACAGATTTTTCCCCTTGAGATTACAAACAAATAGTTCAGCCTGACACTTTTATGTTATTTAGTGCAGTTAGACTAATTTGGGATTACTGATTTCCAGGCAGTTAATCCCATCCCATTCATAAATGCTTCCAAAAAACCATTTTATTTCACACTGAAAATATCTAGAAATAAAAATAGTACTTCACACCCTCAAAATAGGGAAACTGGAATTTCATAACGTAGGAACCCTACTTTCTTTTCTACCTATAAATTCCTTTCTTAGACAATTGAAAACTGATGAGGTTTGTAAGCAGTGATACAGCATGATCAAACCAGTGAAATTCATTCCTCCTTTTTCATGCTTTTCTTAAATTACTAGAGATGCTAAATATTAGATTAGCAATAACAATTCTTTTCATTCTTAGAATTTTCTTCTTAAAACTAAGTATAGAAGTCATGATTCGACTCAGATTTTTTAACTTGATAGTGATGCAAAAACCTAATGCATTCACTATAAAACCTACTTAGAATTCTGGATTTTAATCTTTTCTGGTGATAGGAATATGCAGTAGGATGCTTTCTTGAGGTATCCTACTGGTCTCTCCCTTCCTATCCAGGTGATACAAGGGGAATAACCGAAATTCTATGGGGTACTATTTTGCTGAGCTATGATGTTCAACAAATACATGCATCCTTGAGTTACAA
The DNA here is from genome assembly GCA_004027165.1 of Ctenomys sociabilis. Classification (NCBI taxonomy): domain Eukaryota; kingdom Metazoa; phylum Chordata; class Mammalia; order Rodentia; family Ctenomyidae; genus Ctenomys; species Ctenomys sociabilis. The sequence continues at coordinate 12,236 of PVKA01021938.1, forward strand.
TCATTTTCACTTATGATGTGTTTTTCAAGACATAGTCTCCTCCTAACTCAAAAGTGTCTGTATGGGTAGCTAACAACTGCTTAGCAACAAATAAGGCTCAGACCACTGAGGCTCCATAATTTATGCTAAGAACTTCTAATATTTCCAGGACCAGGAATTAGAAAGTGAAAGGAAAACAATTTATCTACACTCCCCATCCCACAGAAGATCTATTTTTCTCATGGAGATTGTTGTCTCGGGGCCTAACAGTTCCTGAGCCTGTTTTTCATCTTGGCTCGGAACCTCTAAAAGCAAACATTAGGATCCTCGAACAAAATGTGGGGCCTGAAATGAAGGCATTTTAAATGAGTATTACTCATTTTGCCCCTGAATTTAAGTTCTAAGGAAACTTTGTTCCATCCATATAAAAGAATAAAAGTCATTATTTAAGTGATTATTTAAGTCATAAACCTTGAGAAATGGTTATCATGGGCAGCTAATGACCTAGACTCTCAGCTAATGGAGGTTAACACTCCAATAAACCATTTGTTACTTGCAGCAATTGACTGATTGCAAGAGAATTATAGCTATTACAACTCCATTTTATGAGTGATTGTGGAGGAAAGGCACAGTTGAATGGGGACCGAGTTCACAAGAACACCAAAAGGTGACTATGGAGGGAATGACTGCCGCCTATCATGAGCAGGGTCCCCTTGCAGGGAATGGGAAGGAGCCTCTGTGATACAAGCACGTAGTGCATAAAACTCTAGGAAGTGTTAGTCTTGGTGTAAAAGTATGAATTCTACAAGCTAAGCCACCTAAAACACTCAGTTATGTACTCAGGCAGCATGGACATGGAATGCCATGGTGAAAGTTCAGAGTCTCTCGAAAAATGGGCTCAGAGAAAACTTTTCCTTCACAAGAAGGTGTCTTTCCACCAACAATTAAAATACTTCTGAAAAATGTTTATTTGGGTGGGGAAGTGGAAACTGAAATCACATCTCTTACCATTAATGGGACATTTTTAAAAAATAAGGACATTTTAAAGCAAGAAAGTAGGCACAATCTTTCTAAATTAGAAAGCCAGGAACACACAGTTTTAGTTAGAGTATGTTTGATGGCTTGAGTAAAACAGACTTTTTCATTTCTCTTCTGCCCAGTGAAGTTTTTGCTAGTGGGGGACTTCAGCCATGGGAAGTCATCCCCAATCCGGTTCCTTGCTAGTCACCATTCCAAGGACAGTGGGACATGGCTTTCACATCATGATGGTGACTGCAAGAGCTTCACCAAACTGGTGTTTTAGGCAGCATGATGAAGAAGACAGGAAGATTCTGATCCTCTTTGTAGTGAAAAATGAACATTTCTAAAGTCATCTTGCCTTTACCCTCAGCTCCTAAGAAGGAATCTCTTGGTCCCCGGAATGCTTCTCATTGAGGACTGTCTTTGCCTTTACGAGCTGACCACTGGACAATCTAACAAACTGATAGATGGAACCCACATAGTATCAGTCTTGGGTTTTTTTTTTTCTTTTTTTTTTTTTTTTTTTTTTTTTTTTTTTTTTTTTTTTTTTTTTTTTTTTTTTTTTTTTCTTGTTTGTTTGTTTTTTGGTGGAACCAGGGCTTGAACTCAGGCTCTTGCGCTTGCCTGGGAATCACTTACTCCACTGAGCCATCTCCCCAGCCCCTCAGTATTGGTTTCAAGAGGAACCAGAGGCTTGTCATGCTCTGTAGGGTTACCCCCAAACTCCAGGAGGAACAGGAGATGGAGGCCCAGTAAATACTGTGGACACTAAGTCACAGATGAGACTCTCTATGCCATCTGTGTATTGTAACCACAGTCAATGACATTTTGAGGGAAGAAAAACCAGAAATTGCATGTAAATCTTTGCTGCATTCTTCTATTCGTATCTCTTACTTTGCTGACTTTAATTTATATGTTTTCCTGCAATAAACCATACTATGAATGCCTCAGATTTTCTCTGGGAGATCTCTGTGTCCTTCTCTTCAATTATCAGACTTAAGGATTGTTTAGGAAATTGGTGTTTTCTATATGGGAATTCTTTTGTGGACAGGGCTCTCACTAAACTAAAATTAGTTCAGACTCTTATACGCTCCTATTTTAAAGGAAATTCCAGAAATACAACTTATCACTCACCTCTCAATGGCCAGTACCTAGTCATGTGGGAATACATACCTATGAAAGTGGCTTTTAGGGCTGGGGAGATGGCTCAGTGGAATAGGCGCTTCTCTGGCAAACATAAGGGCCTCAGTTCAATCCCCAGTTCTGTCAAAAACAAAGAAAGGTGACTTTTGGGTATGTTCTTGTTCTTAATATATATCAAAGAGTCTGTTACTTATCAAAAGGATCTGCACACTAAGATTCATCTAACTTTGATAAAAACATACTAGAAAGCATCCAAAATTAAAGAAGTTCTCCATTCTTAGATACTAGATGATGGACAAAGTAGAAATTTTTTTTTTTATGTATTCAGTACAGGGTCTCCCTACACAGATCAGACTCATAGTGATCCTCCTATTTTCAGCCAGGATTATAGGCATGTACCACCATACCTGGTCTTAATCATCCTATCATCTTCTCAGTGTTCCTCAGGATCAGGGCCTGTACAGCACACCAG
>PVKA01021938.1:14949-37953 GCA_004027165.1 Ctenomys sociabilis
TTTTTTTTTTTTTTTTTTTTTTTTTTTTTTTTTTTTTTTTTTTTTTTTTTTTTTTTTTTTTTTTTTTTTTTTTTTTTTTTTTTTTTGGATGCAATTGTGAAGAGCATTGTTTCCTGAATTTCACTCTCAATGAGTTTGCAGTTTGTTTATGGGAATGTAATTCATTTTGAATGTTGACTTTGTATTCAACTACACTGTTGAATTTGCTTATTAATTCTAGAAGTCCTTTAGTAGAGTTTTGGGGTCTTCTAATGTAGAGTTTCATATCATCTGTGAATTATAATTTAACTGTTTTCTTATTCCTATTCCTTTTATATCTTTTACTTGTCTAATTGTTCTGGCTAATGCTTCCAGAACTATATTGAATAGGGCTGATGATAGCATACATTCGTGTTTTATTCCTTTCAGTTTTTGTCCACTTATTATGATGTTAGCTGCTGGTTTGTTATAGACGGTTTTTATTGGATTGAAGTAAGACCATCTATTCTGGTGTTCTGCACCATTTTTAATTATGAATGAGTAGTGAATGTTATCGAAAGATTTTTCTATATCTGTTGATATAATCATGTGATTTTTGTCTTTGGCTCTGTTTACATAGCATATTAGGCTTACGGATTCACCTATGTTGAACCATCCCTGCTTTCCTGGAATGAATCCTACTGGATGATGGTGTATAATCTTGATGATTTGCTGCATTCTGTTTGTTAGTGTTCTATTGATGGTTTTATATCTATGTTGATTAGTGAGATTGGCCTATATTTCTCTCTTATGGCTGGGTCTTTCTCTGGCTTTTTGTATCTGGGTAGCACTTGTCCAGCAGTGGGAAAGCCAGAGCTTTGCAGCTTCCATGAGTGACTCCTGGTGAAGAACACAAGACTTGCTTCTCTCCCTGATTCTTCCAAACATCTCCAGAGTTTCTCTCTTCCCCCATCCCATCTGCTTCCCCTGGGAAGAATTCCAGAAAACATAGACTCAAAGTACCTTATCAGGAACCCTCTAGTATCTTTCCTCTGTTCCCTCTTTCCTGGCAAAAGTTTCCAGTTCCAAGATTGGACTTACAAGATAAGAGTGACTGCATCTTTCCCTGCAGTTCCAGAAGCTTCACTATTTTGTTTTTTAAAAATGTAAATGGATTAACGTTGCTCTACCACCAGATCAATAACTAGATATTGGTTTCCAATATTAGAGAAGCATAATGTACTACTATTAATCTGGTCACTCTAGATCAACAAGTTCATCATCCCATGTGAACTTCTTACAATGTTAATTTTTCAGGTCCCAGCCTATACTCATTGACACAAAATCTGTAAATGTCACCCAAAAGGAACCTTCTAGATAATTCTGATGTAAGTTCAAAGCTTGACAAGTACAACACAATCTTAGCCAGAGTGGCTGAGTGTTCCAAGCTGTGTGACCAGGGCAAGCAGTTTCACATCTGTGTGCCTCACAAATCACGTCTGTGAAATGAGGAAATCTTAATTTGCCACAGATTGAAACTTTTGTAATAAATTCTTGGGCTAAAATATATGAAGTACTCACAATAGGGTCTTGAATATATTAAGTACTATAAAAATGAAAATCATATTATTTTTTTAAATTTCCTACTAAACTAAATTGTAGGAAGAGTTGGTAAAACAGAAAATGTCAAAGAATGAGGCATCAGTTACTGTTTTAAATATACCAACCCACAAAATGTGTAGGGAATATAACTGTCTTCATTCAGATCTACAAATGCCTTCCAAAGATTCATTTTGAATGAGTTAACTTTCTTACTTTTTATTTCAAACTAAAGATTACATGAAACCATATAAAAGTTTTTAAAAAATAAAGCATTCAGCCTTCTGGCCAAAACAATGGAATAATTATGTAGAAATTAATTTTGATATCCTGTCAAATACCGTTCTATCTGCCCACAGTTGGATAACCAGAGTTTGTTTGTTGGTCTTATGCATTCAGCTATTGTGTGAACAAATTGTATGATGGCTGAGAAACTGGAAAGAGCTTTATAAGAGCAAGTTATTTTTCTTTAACAGGATTTCCCCTGTATTAATATATGTGGGGTGAGTTTACAATTAAGTGATTTACATGTTTAAAAAAATTGCCCATGCATTCACATGAGGTATATTTAATTCTTCAAAGAAACCGTATCCATTTAGTAATTTAGTCAATCTACTAAACATTAAATGTTTGCTCCACTTTTCAGGAAACATTCTCTTTATTCATCAGCACACGTATGAAGAATGAGTTCAGTCACATTTTTGAAAACTAATGTTTATAGAGCTGTCACTATCTCTAACAAAACATTTGTTATTTAAAGAGGTATTATCCCTGGTACCAACCTTCTCTCTGAAGATTTTCCACAAGAACAGCTTCATTAATGAAAACAGAGACAATTGATAATAACTGAAAATCTACTTTCTTATAAGGAATAATCAAGAAGACAGCAGGAAAAATGTTTATCTACATTAACTCTGTCTTTGAAATCTTTCAACTATCTGCTTCGCTTGGCTTCTCCTTACTGTATTCAGAATAAAGTCTGATGTCAAGAAAGTTATTGAAATCAGAAAAAAGATATGCACCATGGTGAGGAATAGTTTCTTCTTTGTATAGTACGAAGCATATAGTTATTTGAAAATACTGGATATTTTTCTAACTTTTTAAATTGTATGTTTGGAGTCACAATAGTATGATAACATTAAAGTTCAAACTATATAAAATGAAAGCATTTTATATTGGAGAAAGATCTATTGATAAATCAACTTATTCTTTTATTTATGTACAGAAACTCAAGGCCAAATTGATAACCTATGTACAAGTCTGAACTCTTCTTAAATCATTGTGGATTTGCAAACATTTAAATGTAATCTTTTCACAATAATGGTGCAATTAGTTATTATAAGGACTCTCCTAACTATTGAGAAATTTGAAGCTCAGACAGAGCTTGTCCTAATTATGAATAAATTATTTACCATTAGATAGAGGGAGAAAGATTTGTGTTGAGAAATCAGCTGCAATTCCTATGGGCTTTCCTTTATAGTTGATTTTGCTTCTTTTCTCTAACAACTTTTATTATTCTGTTCTTTTTATTCTGAATTTCTGAAATCTCAATTATTATTGGCCATGGAGTAGATTTTTTTATCATACCTAATTGGAGTTCTATGTGCCTTATTGGTCCAGTTCTTTTTCAGGCTTGGAAAATTTTTCGCCATTACTTTTGTGAACAGGTCTTTTACTCTTGTCTCACTTACTCTTCTCCCATTGCTGGGACAAAATACTCAACACCCAAAATTAAGAAAGGAAAGGTTTATTTAGCTCATAGTTAGTGGAGGTTTCAGTCCATACTCAGGTGCCTCCAAGGCAGAGTGGCACATGGAAGAGACCAATCATTCATGGTAGGGGCAAAGAGCAAAAGCCAAAGAGGTGAAGCAGAGCTCCAGCAGCTAGGTAGCCTTTCTCCCCTCCTTACATTGCAATGCATATTACCTGCCCCAGGGCAGGTGCAGAACCCATACCCACAATAATCAATCACAAACTGCAGAAGCCACCCCATGACTATCTGAGACATTGGGGTTACAACTAGGCACACGCCATAACAAATCTCATCTATACTTTCTTTTTCATTTATTCTGATCAGTCTTTTGTTATTCTTCTTTGCATCATATAATAGCTATTGGAATGAGCTCCATGACACTCTGCTATTTTTAAAAAAATCTTTCTTTTAATGATCACCAACCCAATTCTGCCTTATAGATCTGTCCTCATGTGTGTTCATTCTGCTTTGAATAGAGCTTTTAATCTCCTGGACATCTGATTGAATCTGTTTTCATGGATTCCATTTCTTTCCTATGCTGGGCATTTATGGTTTTCATCATTTTTGTAAGCTCCTCTATCTTTTATTTGTATCTTTTCTAGATTCATTAATTAAGCACCTCATTATGATCATCATTTCTGAAGTGATCTGAGGAATTATTTTTGATGTGTTTTATCTAGAGCCTTATTCCTTAGCTTTGTTCTTCTATTGCTTCCACTTCAGAGAGTCTAGCTAGGTGGCTTTTGGATTGTTACATCTCATTGTCCCCTTGTTAGCCTTTGGCAAACTAGAACTCTAGGGTTGCATCTTGCTTCTGTGCCTTCTTTATTTTCTTTTATTTAATTTAATTCCTACGTTGATGCTTATAAATTGTTTATGGTAGGTTTTTCTATTCCTACTATGAAGAGCCCTTGGGAAATGACTACTTCTCAGAGCTGTCCTGTAGGCGTAGCTGTAGCTGGGGTTTTGAGTCTGTTCTATGACCCTACCTAGTCAGTGTATTGAGGATGAGCAATTGCTGCCTGTTTGGCATTAGCGTGTAGTACTGTGTGTAACCCTCGGGTATTCTCAGTCTTTGCTACAAGGAAGAACAACTGATTAGAACAATTATGTCACCTTAGCCAAAGTAGTGCAATATAAGTAGTAGCAACAGCATCGAACATGCTCTAGAAAATGACAAACTGTAATAACTATTTTAGTTTGCTACCTTTAACTATATGAACAGTTTGTGTAGTTACATAGCCAAAGCTAAAATTATAAAACTGTGTATAGTAAATATTCCCCTAAGGTCATTTTATCCTTAGGGAAAAAAGTAAAATGGGTTAGAGGAAATGAGAAAAAAAAAAGTGGTAACAAATGAGGCTGGAAAATAGAGAAAGATTATACAAGCTGTAGGAACTAGTCAGGAAGAATGAAAGGAAAGAACCAGAAACAAGAACAGAACAAAATAAATAGTGCTAGAAATGACTTTCTCATACAAAAATAAGAACAATCAAAACATGAAAATGTTTTCTAATTTTAATTTTAAAAATTAAAAAAAAAAAAAAAGAAATGAAAAAAGGCAAAGTAAAATAAAAGTACACTCGAGGGTTTGTCTCTGCTCTCATTGGTTGACAGAGGGGACAGGCAGAGCCCAGCTCTCTGCTGACGGATCACAGCTAGCTGCCATAGAGTTATGGCAATCACGGATAATCCTAACAAACCTGTGCCTTTAGTTCCACTGAAGTTCAGGTTGCTTCTGGTTTCTGGCCATGAGGCGGGGCCTGAATTTTCAGCCCACAGCACTATACCTAACTCCTGCCAGCTTGAATTCACAGCTCCCTGACTTCCTGCTGGCTTGAATTTGGTTGGTTCACACCCTGACACCTGGAGCTCCCAGACAGATGCAGCCCATGGCTGCTCTGAGTTCTGACTTCTATTTGCCTCTTTCCAAAAGGGCAACCAGTCAACCGCCCGCTGCTGGGGACGGGCATGTGAGCCCGAGTAACTCACCAGCCATTGCAGTCTGCACTATTTACAGCTCCATTCCCCTGGTGTGTGTCTCTGTGAAGGCCTCTGGCATTGCCACAGTCACCATGTTCAAGCAACCTCTCCCACGCCATGAGCCAGAGGTTAAGGTAAAGGTGCTGCTTGCCACCTCTATGTTACTGTCCCTCTCTTCACGCTCCATGGGAGCTCTAATTCTTTTATCAAATCCTTGCTGGATCCAGGGACATCCTTCTCTCCTCCTCTTCCTCCACACATTGCTATATTCCACTGAATTCCAAGTATTGGAGAGGCTGTTTCTCTGCTACTCACCATTCTACCATCTTTCCATTAAAAACCCTGTGAGGCAGTTTCTGTCACTGTCCTTGCTCACACATGAAAGAATTGAAACAGGGAGAGGTTGGTATGCTGCCTGAGGCCAAAGGGAACAAAGGCGCAATAAAGATTGAAAGAAAAACTTGTCTGAGTCCAAAACGCATTCCCTCCTCTGTTTTCTCTTGAGCAGGGGGAGTTACATAATCAGGCAATTATTTTGGAAGATTAATTTAGCAAGGCAGAGAACATGCTCTGTCTTTTTCCTGGCCCACAGCATGAACAGAAATGCTTAATTACCATTTCTTTTATTCATTTAGAGATTTATGAGAAGGTCATTTCGTATATCTTGGTCTTAAAATCCTCGATTCACACATCTTGTAGCTGAATTTTTTTTTTTTTAATTTAAATCCTGAGCTGCAATCTGATCATTTCCTGATTTTCAGGCTCGCCCTGTAACTCCTTATTTTCTCTCAGGGAAGCCAATTTCTATCTCAGTGACCATTATAGTTTTCTTAAGGCCTTGGACAAACACAGGAAGCTTCTCCTTCACTCTGGATAATCACCAAAGTACATAGGAAAATGGAGGCGGGGGAGGGAAGGTGCTGGACGTAAGGACAAATAATAGCAAGGAAAACTTCCTTCTTGGCTTAATGCTGAAATGTATCCATTCAACTAATTAGCTTTGGGGGAGGGGACTGTTAATAGGTCCTAATATTTCTCCAAGAGAATTGGCTGGTAATTTAATTTGTATTAGACTGTTACTGAAGTTTACACTAATTAAATGTGGGTTGCAGTAGCAATTAATCCCAGGAATAATCTGAAAATGTAAATAATGGAGTAAAGTGAGTTACTCTGCAAGTCCCACCAGAAACAACAGGCATCCTGGAAGTGTGGGGGTGGCCCCAAGACTGCATGTGGCGGGCTAAAGGAGAAACTGTTACTGGTCCTCTCAGAGCAGAGGAGAATCTGCTATTTAATAAGCATAGCTACACTGCCTTCTGCATACATTTCTCTAGAGAATAGATTTCCATTGTAAAGGCTGAAGGTTAGCTCTGGAGGTGCTTTTGATGAACAATGACTTGTCAAGGTCCACCCTGGGTGAAAGATGAACTAAACAGCAAGGAAACACAAGAAAATCTTCAAGGACAATGCCAGGTCTGATTGTGGCCCAATTTATGCACACTTCTCTCTTTGGTACATCAGATTGTCTTCCGCCCTTCATATAGGGAAAACCCTCGTTGACATCTGATTTTCCTTTTGTCCTGTTTACCACCACTTGCACTTGGAAAGATAGACATGAGCGCAGCTATAGGTAAAGGCAGCTCTCGGTGTCCTTGTCCCCCACCCACACTATCTACACTGTATAATTTTTTTTTTTATATTTTGCAAAGTCTTTAAAAAATTTTATGTAACCACAAAGTTTTAAACAGGCTATTTTTGAAATAAAATAAAATATGTTCCTACCAAGACAATTATACTCTGCACCCAGTCTTCAGGGCCCTCCGGCAAACGAAAGCTACAGCTCCTGTCTTCTGTGGTTTTGGTGCCAACGTGTGTCACATGCTTAGCATTCCCAGTGGAGAGTGAACAGGCCCCTGGCCACATGTGAGCAAGTCCTGTACCTCCTCTGGAAATTCCATTGTCTCAAGAAGTGCCTTTTTCCCATAAGCTGCTGATCTAGATAAGCATGACAAAGATAAGACAAGTTCCCATTCTTCCAGCCTAAAATACCCTCCTGGTACCCTCTCCCACTGCCTGGGTACGTTAGCACATCAGTGAATTTATAGCTTAATGGGCTCCTAGGAGGTAACTCCTCCTTGCAGGAGACAGGTCCCGCAGGTCTGATCTTGGTGACCATACCTGGTCAGTGGCCCTTTCCTCTCTGGCTCTTCCTCTGCTCTCTGCTTCCACGATGTCATAAGGGGAGCGCTCCCCTCCACCATGCCTTCTGCCATGATGTTTCTGCCTTGCACCCATCACACTGGATTGCAGCCTCTTAAACCATGAACCAAAATAAACCTCTTCTTTAACTTGTGGGTATTTTCTACCAGCAGCAGGAAGGCTAAACAATACACTTAGAAAATATTACATTTCATAAATATCCCTTAAATATTTAATGGCATATATTATATGTTTATAATACACTAAGTGTTTTAAGCATGCTAAGCACTATGATTCATTTCACTGAATTTTGCCCAGAAGGCATAGTTTTTACCCCCATTTAAAAGAGTAGGAAACTGAAGTCAGAAACAATATGTTGCTCAGCCACTAAGGAGCCCAGCTGGGACTAAAACTAGGGAAATTCAGTTTAAACTGATCTCCCACCCATTGGGTTGTGGGGCCTTTCCATGGTCCTGGCAATTTACAATGACTTCAGTTAATAGACTATCAGCCTGGAGTCTGCAGAAAAATCCCAGATTACAGGTAAACTTGGTTCTGATTTTTGAATGATGGCAAAGGATTTGGAATTTCGTACTGTAAAGGAATACCTTGTGAACTTTTTAACTGCTCCTTCAGTGGGTTTTGATATAACAAGATAGTAGAGTGGATGGAAGTGTCTGAATTCATATTTGGCATCATTAGGTTTTATAGCCTCTACAAGTTCTACACTATCAAATTTTGAATCTCACATTAGCTTGGGTGATGGTCTTCTCTCATTAAACCGAAGCTAGTTCCAACTATGCCAAGACTCTTCGGTGTATATGAGAAAAGCATTTGTCAGCATTGACCCATCTCTGAGAGCTCTTTCATCACACTGTGGACTAATGACGGACATTAGGTCTGCCTCAAGCAAAGTCAAATTCTTGAACATGGCTGCCAATATCAGAGTCATGCACCAAATCAGAAAATATTATACTGCCATTATATTACCTTATGTTCTATATTACCTCATATTAAGTTACATTATATATTTCCTTTGTTAAAGAATACATTAACATTTAAAATATAAAACAGAATTGACACAAGTGACCAGAAAGCCAATACTACAACTTAGTGTCACAAGTGGGAAATATAAAATTTTCTATCACTCTAATTCATGATATCTACACTGTTTAGTGGTGCTTGGAGAGTTAAATGGAATCATCCAGATGTAGCATGTGCTTGGGTTTAGTTCGAAAATACCCCATTTTCTTCCTCACATTTCTCATTTCTCCAAAATAATTAACAAACTATACTGCAAAGCCCAGAAGGGAAATTCAACTTTTATGAAGCAAACATGAAAAACCTTACACAAGAAAAATATGTTTAGATGTCTTTCTCCTCTGCTTCCCTGGTTTCTCATCTATTTTAATTAAAATTTTCCATTTAGGGGACAAGTGATTTCATATCCTAAGAAACATAAACAAAATTTTACCCTTTCAAAATGTTTTCTGGTCTTCACTGAATCATTTCTCGCAGATCAAAATAGAAAGACCTTTTACAAAATTGATTAAGCTACAATGAAGCAAACTGAGTGATTTTAAGACATTTTTCACCCTTGAAATTATTCTTGCATTGTAATATATCATAGATGTCACTTAACTTACACTTGCACAGGTACACACATACACACGCACACACCTCAATTATTGTGCTGTGGCTCTAATTAGAAGGCTTCTTTACTATCTTGTTGATAGGTTAGCTTTCAGAATTAAGAAGCACCATTTCTGTAGGGTTCAATTGTCTTCCTTTAACCTAACTAAATCCACTGTTTTGTAACTTCTGACTCATAAGGATTGTGCAGGCATATTTCGTCACCTTTGGCTATCTTGGAGTTTAAAGTAAGTCAGAAGAGACATAGTGTTCCAAATAAAACAAATGGTTTGAAACAATTTATACATGACAAGTTTTTTATTTCCACTAAAAATAAAATGTTCAATGTAGACCATTTTTTCATCATATCATTGCTATATGAATATAAAAATATTCATGTGTATCTATCTGCTTATGAAGTATATTTATGAAGTATGATTACCATACAGTTACTGACAGAAATTATACAGCATTGTGGTCCCAGCACTTTGCAGACATTCTTAGAAATTCACACACAGATATTACTTCATTTTTTTTTACATATTTAAAAAATCAGTCTCATTTGCCTTTTGAGCGTTGAACCAGTACTACTCCTGGTTTATAAGTGAGAAAACCTAATGTAATAAGCTTTTGCTTAGGGTCAGAGCTGAACATAAAATCCTGAGCTGAATCTTATGTAATTATTATCTCTCTATTGTGCTATAAAACTACACTTTACTTTTATTTCATTAAAAAATATTTACAGACAGGCATGGTGTTGCATGCCAGTAATCACAGTACTTGGGAGGCTAAGGCAGGAGAATTGCCATGACTCTGAGCCAACAGATCTGGGCTACATAAGTGAGTTCAAGGCCATCCCACAGTACATAGTGAGACACTGTCATTAAAAGAAGTAAATAAGTAGATAAATTCTTACAAAGATGCCCACAATAAGCAAATAGATTTTTGACTTTCATTCATAAGGCTAGACATAAGTCATCCATAACTTCAGAAATCCAAGACATATTTTTATGGCTTAAAGGTAATATGTCACTCAAAGGCTCATTACTGGGGACTAAATATTCAAATGCAGTTGTACTCAGAAGTGGGGCTTAGAGAGATGCTGAGTCACAGGACACAAACCTGACCAATGACTTAATCTGCTGATAAATTCATAGTTGAAAGGATAGACTATGAGGAGATGAACCCTCATTGGAGGAAGTGTATCTATTCCTGGAGGGGCACTGTGGAAAGACAGCTATTGACATCGGTTCATTCAATTCTCTCTCTCTCTCTCTCTCTCTCTCTCTCTCTCTCTCTCTCTCTCTCTCCCTGTCTTTCTATCTTTCTGTCTCTCTGTCTGTTTTTCTGTCTCTCTGTCACTGTCTCTCTTTCTCCCTCCTTCTCCCCTGCTCTCTTCTATCCTCTCCCTCTCTCCTTCCTCCCTCCCTCTCTCTGTCTCTGTCTCTGTCTGTCTCCCTGTCTCCCTGTCTCTCTATCTTTCTGTCTCTCTGTCTGTTTTTCTGTCTCTCTGTCACTGTCTCTCTATCTTTCTGTCTCTCTCTGTTTTTCTGTCTCTCTGTCACTGTCTCTCTTTCCCCCTCTTTCTCCCCTCTTCTCTTCTATCCTCTCCCTCTCTGCTTCCTCCCTCCCTCTCTCCATCTCTGTCTGTCTCTCTCTGTCTCTCTGTCTGTGTCTCTGTCTTTCTGTCTCTCTATCTTTCTGTCTGTCTCTCTTGTCTGTTTTTCTGTCTCTCTGTCACTGTCTCTCTCTTGCCCTCTTTCTCCCTTCCTCTCTTCTATGCTCTCCCTCTCTCCTCCCCTCCCTCTCTCCCTCCCTCTCTCTTTCCTCCTTCTTACTTCCTTCCCAGCTTTCTCCCTCTCTCCACCTGCCAGGAGGTAGACACCTTTCCTCCAGCCCTTTCTCCCACCCCTTTGCACTATGATGTTCTGCCTCATTTCAGGCCAGAGCAATGAATTCATTCAACCTGGACTAAAACCTCTGAAACAAGAAGTCAAAACAAAACATTCTGTCATTAAGCTGTTATTCTCAGGTGCTTTGTCACAAAGATAAAAAGCTGCCTAACACACATACACTAATACATAGATTAATGTAATGGGATGCCATGTGCACGTTATGGAGCAGGAGTCAGAAGACTGCAGCTGCCATCTTTGTTTTTTTAGTTGGTTCCTACTTGTCTGTTTTAGCAGACCAAGTAGTTGTAATAATTTTCACATTTTTAATTAGCTGAAAAAAATGAAAGAAATGAAATATTTCATCACAAGTGAAGAGGACATGAAATTTAAATTTCAGCGCTCATAATATTTATTGAAACTAGCCATGCTCATACACTTATATACGTCTTCTGGTTTTGCTGCCAGTTTAATCAGAAAGAACAGAGATTACATGACCTAAAGCCTAAAATATATATCTAACCTTTGATATGACAGAAGATGTCTGCTTGCTTGTTGCTCAGTATATATATATATATATATATATATATATATATATATATATATATATATATATACCCTTTTTTATTCCTATAAAATTATGTTTTTTTGAACAGGTAACAGGTCAGTGTCCACATTTGGGTAACATTTACAGTATTTCTGTCATTAGAAAAAGAATTGAAGTACCCTTTTCCAGGGATGTGGTTATCTTACTAAGAATCAGAAAATTCTACATGACAGGAATCTTATGGTGAATAACTTGAAAAGCTCTAAAACTTAGCAAACCTTGTTATATAGAAATAGAACTACAGAGTGAAGCAGAATAGAAGCATAGAGATTTTTTTCTATATTACATGTTCTTATACTTTTATTATGCAGTATCATTTTGTTTAAAGTCCCTTTCTAAGATACTAGCCTGCATTTTAAATTATAATGTGGTAGGCATGGAGGTAAAAACTGCTTTTTTTGATTATGCTGTTTTGTTTCTGTCCCAGGACTCAGGGTTTCTTTGTTTCTTTCTTTGTGTTTGTTTAGAACAGTAGTTGGCAGAAACTTAGAAAATTAAGGAGCATAGAGAGATGGAGAGGAGATTTTTGATGGTTGGAGAGGTATGACACATGGGGCCGGAGGAATAACTATTTGGTAGTAGTACTGTGTAGAATGGTAGGCCAAACATGATTGACAATGTTTAGCGATGTTTCAAAAAGAGCCAGTAGAGAAGATTTCAAATATTCCCAACACAAAGCAACAATAAATACATTATCCTAGATCGGATGACTCCACATTACAGACACACACAGAAATATCACTGTACCCTGCATATGGTGTGGTCAAAACCTATGGTGAATGTTTATAAAGCCTTTTTTTTTAAGTTACAATAAATGACACATCACATAATCTCTCTCAAAATACAGTCCCTTTCCCCATGTCCAGGGTGCTCTGAGACAGCAAATGATACTGGGCATGGTGGCACACCCTGTAATTACAGTGCATGGGAGGTTGAAAAACAGGAAGGATCACTACAAGTCCGATTGTGTAGCGAGACTCTGTAGACCCTGTACTAAATACATACAAAGAAAAAATACAATCCCTTGTTTAGGACATACTTATTCCACTGTTTCCCTCCACCTTCCCTTCTGAAGCAGTCCTGGAAGTCCTCGGGACCCTGCACTTGCCAAGTACTTATGCAGCTGAGCTATCTCTCTGGCCCCAGTCTTCCTCGAATCTTTAGTTGCTCTGTCAAGGCTGCCTCCGTGTTCTGAGTCTGTGAAAAACATTTATTTCCATCATCATTTTGACTTGAGGGAGGAGCCAGAAACTGCCGAGTACCAAATATGGTGAAAAGGGTGAATGAGGATATACTACAATGTTTTTAATTGACAGAAATTGCCACAAATGTTTTAAGTCAATTCAGGGCCTTGAAGCTGCCATGAATAGACACAGATGAAGGCTTTTCCAGAACTGCTTCAGAATTGGCAAGAGCATGAGACAAATAAATGCAATGGAAGCAAGAGGGAATATTCTGAGGGGGGATGGCGACAGTATGTCTTTTACTGCAATACATTTGTTTTGGGCTATTTTTTTTTCTTAATTTATGTATTTCATGCCAGTTCTTCCTGTGTAGCTCAGGCTCATAGTGCCCCTCCTGTTTCAGCCTCCCCAACACTGGGATTACAGGCGTGCACCACCGTGCCCAGTTTCTGTGGCTGGCTCAGTGGACATGGAGTGGGAGTAGCATGGCATGCAGTACTGGACATCGAACCCAGGCCCTTGCGCTTGCCAGAAAGGTGCATAGACGGCTGAGCTATCTCCCAGCCCAATATTTTTTTTAAACATCCACTGTAATTTTTTCACATTTCACAAGAATGTGCAATCATCATGTGTTGAATCAAATGATTTTTTTTTAATTTAAGAAAATTTATAATGTACTGCACCTGGGCTTTTCGATATAGGTCTTTGAAGTAGCAACACTGAAATACTTTCCAAAAGCCTCTTAATCCCTATTCTCTAGGAGAAAATGTCTTCAGGGAAAGGAATTCCCGTTTCTCTTTTTTCCAAAGCTATTAAAACTACAAAATATCCAAGTAACTTCATAGATTCTGGGTCCAATTACCTTTGGACGTGGGCCCACTGCAAGTCACGGCACATAACAAAATTGAAATTTCAGGCCATCGCCCCCAACTTCTGATCCAGTCTGTTAAAAAGACCAACATACCTGTTAAAGGTAGGATGGCACGCTGCCATGTTTGCAATAGTCCGAAGTTCAGTGTCATGTAAAAGACTTTTGTCCCTGGTGCTGAGATAATGAGCTTGTTCCTTCTTGATGATTTATGAGATGCAGGCTGATTGAGGCTTTGGAAGATGAAAGTTTTCCGCTCTTGGCAGTAGTACCAGTACCCAGGAGAGCATGGTTTAACAGCTCCAGTTCCATTACTGCTGTCAAAAATAGTAGAATAACAAATTATGCCAGGTGAATATAAATAATACTCATTTCACTCAATTTGCTACCTGCTATAAGGCTGGAAAACAGTCCCAACTTCTTTGCAAAACTGAAGCCTGTTATTCTGATATACACTTGCTGACATGCTCCAGGGTATTGTTTGTGCTGGGCAAACAGCTGGTCCCTAAATTATTATCCTCAATTCAGTCTTTGCCTTATATTCCCATATTTAGGCCTCTACATCTATTCCCTGTTAGTCCTAACCCTAACTTTTCTTCTTCCTGTTTAATGTATACACATAAGCAAAGTTTGATAGTATAAGTATTTCCAGATATGATGGCTACATACCTAAGGTTAAAAGGTGCCCTCTGTTATCATGGATATCACTTCACATAAGCCTTAAGCAAATCTTTCCACCCAGTACAGTAACTACCAGCCACATGAAGCTTTTTAATTAAAATTGAGTTTTAAGTTGTCTTCTCCACTAGCATATTTCAAAGGTCAATATCTGTGTGTGGTCCTGGGCTACAAAACTCAACAACACAGACATAAACTAATGCCACCAAGAAAGCTTGGGTGGACAATTCTGCTCTACACTTTAACCCACAAAAGTAAAATTACCATCTAATTCTGTACTCATTCTCTATTAATATTCATAATCCAAAGCATTTCTCTTTTTACTTTTTAAAGGGAAAATACAAAAAATTAATTTTTTGAGTGTCTCCCATTTGTTAAGCATAGGTTCTTATTCCACGAAAATAATTACCTTAATTCTCTTCCTGTAGATTAAGGAAGAGATTATTCTGAGATTGACTCTCTCTGAGGCCCCTAACTTAGAACATTCTATTGTCATCTCTTTACTAATTTGCTTCCTATAAACACTTACTGACACCTACAATATACCTGGAGCTGTGTTAGAAGTTGATTTTCTCCTCCTAACGTCCTTAGGAGTCCCATTTTCTCAGGCCCTTGCTCACTTTTCTTTTTAATGAGAATTTCCATGTCTCTTAGAACAAGTGCAGCTGGCTTGCCATTCCACTAAAGTTTTTCTTTAACAGTTCACAATAATTCTCAACCTGTCTTCTCCACATCACAGCCCTCCATCACTCCCATTACCAAAATTGCAAGGAAAATCTAAATTCCTCCACCACTTTTTGTAGTGCCATTTAGAAATTCACAATTTGCATACATTGAAATGCAATCCCTGTACATTCATTGCCCCAAGAAAGACTAGTTGTCTTATTTGAACACTAAAATGTACAGAAGACTGTGAAACTTAGAGATAGGCAGTATTTTATTAGATATATGTTGGATCCCTCATGAAAATTTAATGCAAAGACAACTAAAAAGAATGCTGGGTGGAAGAAAGCCACAAATTCTTTGACATTCCTCCCAGTCAGAGATGGAGCATATTTCTCTTCCCTTTGAATCTTGCTGGGCTTATAGTTGCTTTAACCAATAGAGGATAGTGGTAAAAATGCCATGCGAGCTCCATACTTGATCTTTAAGGAAGCTGGCAACTTCATCCTTGGCCTCCTGGTAGCTAAGAAGACCCTTCGTAAGAATTCTGATAACCTGCTAAGGAGACCACCTGAAGGAGTCATGGACTACATGGGGAAACACTCAGGTCTTCCAAGTACCCCACAAATCTCTAGACAGGCAAAAGTGAAGCCAACTTAGGTTCTCCAAGCTTGTTCAACCACAAGCTGTGGATTCCCAGTGACTGAGTCTCTGCCATGTGGAGCAAAACAATAGCTCAGTCAGTTCCTTGAGAATTCTTATTCTGGAAAAAACATAATACAGCAAATGAGGTTTGCTCAAACCCTTAAATGTTGGAACAGTTGGTTGGATAATGATAAGTAAACAAAGAGTGGGGTAACAGATTTGCCAATAGGACTGGCTGCTTTATTAGACACGTTTCAGTGTGCTCCTGTAACATTCCCATAAGAAGCTCAAATGCATCTGGACTGGGAATATGGAGAAAGTGACTCCTAGGAGCACAGGATGTTCATGGGCAGACCGAAATCATGAGAGCAAGAAAGAAAAAACTCCCACCAGTTCCCCTGAATGTATTTTCTCAACATTTTACCTGCACATTCTCCAAATTTTATAAAATATGTCCTTACTAATATTTCAAACTAAGTCGCTTATCTCCTCTTTTAGCTATAAGTTTCCTAGAGTCAGGAATTTCTTAACTACATGTGCCTCTTCAACATCTAGAGAAAACATAGAAGAGTTATGGCAGGTTGCAGTTTATACTCCAGCCCTGCTACTCTCTGGGGTTGTAGTCTTAGAGACTCTGACTCCATATATCTCCATTTTTGTAATCCAATTTCATTAGATCCTAAACATGGAATGACAAAGTATTGTTCCATGAATGAAAACATCTACTGGTAACAGTCTTCCTCCAGTCTAGCCACCTAGATAAGAACCTCCAAATCCTCAGCAACATTCCAGCTGAGCAATGAAATGTAGCTTCTGCTCCCCAAAACAGTAGCCTCCCCTCCCTCATGATACAATTTCCAATGGATGTGGAGACCAAAAGGTCTGACAAGAAGGAAGGTGAGAGAAATGGAGAAACATGTACTGAATCCCCAAGGCTACTCAGACATGGTTTGACAGCACTGGAAATGGCTTTCTGTGGGCACATGGTAAGGACTGAGGCTGCTGTGGCCCTTTGGGTTTCACAGAAGGGTCTACAGTGAGAGTCTCCCAGTGTCTCCAAGTTCCCAGAATGTCAAGCAGGCCCCAACACCCACAAGTGCTACATTGTACTTTCAAGAAGGAGGAAGTTCCCGAGGAAGTAGAACCTACTGAGAAGTGAGCAAGGCACAGTGATGGAAGACACAGACTCGAATCCATACTCCCAAGTTGGTATCCCAGATCCACTGCCATCTTCTTCATCTTTCTTACTATTATTTTCCCACCTCAGGTTTACTTTCAGAAATGCCACACAGGGACACAAACTCTGTGCAGAGGGCATCCCAGGGTCATAGCTGTCCTCTTGTCCTCAAATCAGCAGAGACATTCAGTATGGAATATTTTTGGTGGCCCAGACACTTCTGGGAGCTTGAGCCACATCAGGAGCCAAAGCTGGAGCTACAGCCTGAGCCGGGGCTGTGATTCAAGCCTTGATCTTGGCCTTTGCCTGACACGGCCCAAGGTTCTTTGTAATGTGGGCTTCATATACTTCCCAAATGTATTTTCAGGGTTTTACTTAGAGGAACAGATATACTATAAGGAACAGATATTAACACAAGACATACAATGTATAAGGAATTACAAGACTGGCTTACAACAGTCAACTGCAGAGTCAGATGAGGGGGCATGCAGAGAACGTCTGCACACCCCAGACTGAGAAATTCAGTCCCAAGGTCTGAAGCTCACTGCTGTGGTCCGTGTAAGTCTCTATTCGTCAGCTAATGGATCTGCGATGGAAGACTGAAGACTGCGATGCACACTGAAGAGTCTATGATGCAAGCAAAGGATCCAAGCCGGAGGCTGACGAGTCTGCACTGCAAGCCAAGCGGAACACAAAGACTGCAGTTCTTCCGAGGAAGTGGAACACCCACCTCTTCTTCAGCCCCTTTATATGATCTCTTTGGGCTTGGTCACTCTGGGCCAGAACCAACTGTGCTCCAGGGCGGGACCCCCACCAGCTGGAACTGCGATCATCGGCCAAGTTGACACAATGTATCAACCACTACACCAAGCTCAGGAAATGATGTAGGCAAATCACTGTAGCTTGTTGTTGGTCCCCTTTTGGATCTTGAATTTAACCTCCCTGAGTTTCACAAGCACTTTAGTAGCTTCAGTGCACGCACAGATAGTCTTGGCATTATTTGCCTACAGCTTCTCAGAAGAGTACATGTTCCTTGGTAGCTTGGGATTTACCCCTTTAAAAGATTCATATTTTTTGACTTGGGTTTCTTGATGCCATTTTTGTATTATTTTGGGGACAGGTTGTTGTGGTGCACTACTTGACTTGGACTTGTCTGCCCCATTACTCATGACCCTGAAGAAGCATCTTGTTCCAGAAGAAGATTTCATTACCTTCTGGTTTGAACTATTCAAACACTCTCTAAGCCTGTTTCTCATTCTGAAAATGAGGTACAAAAATAGCAAATGTCTCCAAAGATTTCCTTGAGGATTCCATGAGATATTTAGTATACCACACCCCATGGTTACTCTACCGGATTTGTGGAGGACCACCTGAGCAGCTCTCCTTGAAAGTAGAGAGATTTTCTCCATTTGGCCGAACGTAACCTTATTTCCTTATAGTAATATGTACAGAGCTGGCTAGGATTTTTCCTTACCCCTCCAATTGGCTTTAAACAATGCATATTGGTCTAGCCCAGATGCTGGTGGTAGGCTTTGAACACAGCATACACATTTCCTTGATAACTCTCACCGGCTGCTATTTAATATGAGCCAGGTTGAGACAGCACAAAGAGCCAGTGCTCCATGCTATTGGATGGGATTGAACCTTGAGTTAGAGGTTTTGGGGACTTCCTGGGGCTTCCTGTACTATCTCTATAGTATAAGGCAAATTACTTTTTCTGTATATCGTTCTCCCCACATATGACAGAGGTAAACATAGGCTGCCTACCTAGCCCAGCTCACAGTACTAATCTCCTTCCCACAATTCTCAGTCATTCATCTTTGAGCCACCCCTCCTTCATAATGGAACAAAACCCAGAACCGGCCCTGAGTCAGCCTCTTTGCTCTGGAAAGCCTTCTTCATGGCTGGACTCAGGACCCTTTAGCTCACCATACCTCTAAATGTGCCTTTAGTCTCTTTATTTTCATCATGGGTTGCACCGGGAGTGGTAGATTGGAATTAACTTGGTGGGATACCAATAACATATTTTGGGGATTACAAATACAGACTTCTTGGACCGAGATCGTACTTCCTACAATATTTATATTTATCTGATTCATTTTTTAATGGGTCTCAAATTCTTGGAAGAGTGCCATACAAATAGTTGGCACTTGGTAAACATTTTTAGAATAAATGTAAGTAAAGGATCTGACCTATAGTAAATGTGCAATGGTTACTACTATTATTTTGTAAGCCCTGCTGCTTAAATCCTCCCTCCCATTCCCAGAAGTTCTACCTCCCATAATGCTGAACTTACTCCTTTTGTACATCATTTATCCCATTATGTCCTATATTATAATATCTGTATGTATGTATCTTATCTCCTATACTGGAATTAAAGTGAACCAATTAGATAATACGTTCCAGTGATTAAAGATCAGGTCAAAATATGCATTTGGTTAAGAGAATTGGTTTTTGAATTGGACCCATTTAAATATCCAGTTCTTTCATTTATTGGGTACCCTTGGGCAAGTCACTGTCACTAAGCTTAATTTGCCTCATCAGCTTAGAGAGTATTATAATTATTCTGGAGTCATAAAATTGGTTTGAGGATTAAATGAGATATTGCTTTTAAAGTGCTCTTCACGGTGCCTGATATATGATAAATAAGAAATAAATGTCAGCTTTGGTGATTCATCCTCATTTCTCTCTTGGCATTTGGTATAGCATCTCATATAAGGCATCCTACGGCACAATCACAGAACCAACACAACTCATATTTACACTGAAGCAGCCCAAGGCCACACACGTTTCTCCTACTCTTCTCTCTCTCTCTCTGGCCTGCCTCTCTCTCTCTGGCCTGCCTCGCCCTCAGTCCCTTCTAGGCAGACCAGTCCCAGTGTCCCTGTTGAACTGACCCCTTCACCCCTCACACTGTCCTGTTCCCGCTGTGAGCCAAAGCTGTCATTCTTGCCACAGTCTGCAGGGACTGCAGCTGACTTTTCAGGCTGCTTCTCCAATCTGTCAGGGATTGGGTCAAGCAACAAAGGGAGTGATTAGATGCTAAGGACTTACTGCATTTTAATGCTTGGTTCTTGGCCTGTGTTTATGCCAAGGAGCAATAATTACAGCAATATGACCTTGCATAACAAATGGAGCTGTCAAATCAACCCTTGCAAAATGACTTGCACGAACTGAAATTTAACTTGTGATCCTCCAACACACAGTTGTACACAAATTGGCCCCATCAAACTTATTTGTCAAAATTGAAAGGAAAACATTCATTCAGTAATTCATCTGTTCAGTGATTATTTGTTGAATGATAAGCTGACTTGAATAAGGCATAGCTTGCACTTTGGAAATTAGAAGTAAAAGTTGTCATTTCTGGTGAGAGTAGCAACTTCTGAGATGGTTTCTCAGGTCCAAAACTTTGGAATTGTTGATTGTTCTCTTCCCAATACCCTTTATGTAATCCTCTGATAATTCTTTTATTTTTTAAAATAATTTTATTGAGAAACAAATAGCAATGGAACAGTTTCAAAACCAATTAGTAGGACAGTTTCAATAATTAATACACTGCATACTGTTGTCTTAGTGGATATTCATTGTACAAGATAAAGACATGATATCCTGTCCACAAACACTATTAGAACAAATCTTTCTATTCATTGAATTAAGAAAAAGTATCCTACTTTGAATATACAGATACAAAATGGTCCTTCATTTGTATCCCCTCTTTTTTGTTTAGTTTTGTCAGAGATGGGTATTCTATTGTCATTTAAATATTGTAGGTGTGTGAATTCAGCAAAATATTCCAATACAGTCCAGTACTCCTTAATAAGAGTGGGTTATCCATAGGACTGGCAATGATAATTCTTGTTGACTCTATTTTTAAAATAGTATCAGGCAGGGGACCATAGATCACTAGAATAAACATTTGCCTGACAAGTGCAAGTTATTGAGTTCAATCCCCAGTATCACAAGAAAATAAAATAAAATAGCATCATATCAAAATAATTTTGTCACCTCCATAAATCCCATCCTCCATCAGGCCTCATTATCCCACGCCTGGTCCATCATGAGCACCTCCTCCAGGGGCCATTCTGCAGCTATTCTCATTTCCAGATGTTCTCAATTCTGAATCCAAAGTGATATTAAGAAAGAAAGAAAGAAGAACACATTATGACTCTTGCTCCTAAATACCTCTTTTATAGCTTCCCATCAAACTTAAGATAAAATTCACAGTCCATGCCATGACTCTCAAAGAAAGGCCTGCACAGTCTGGTTTGGACAAACTTTCCAGCTTCATCTTCAAGCATCACTCCTCCTTGCTCCTGATTTAGAGAATTTTACACATGCTAATCTCCTGCCCACACAGCATTTTCTCCAACTTTCCCCATGCCTAGTTTCTACACATTATTCAAGATGCAATTTAAATGCAGGGTTGAAAGATAAAATAGTAGAGACCCAGTTAAATTTGAATTTCAGATTAACAATGGGTAACTTTTTGATATAAGTATACTCAACTATAATGTTAATCTTGTCAACTTGGTTGGCTTGAAACCTGCCTATACAAGTAAAGCACACTTCTGGGTATGTCTGGGCTGGTCACGGGAGCATGATCTTGGGAGCTATTTCATTCCTGGACCCCTTCCTCACCAGGCCCTTCCCCTGCCCTCTGCACCAGAGATGCCAGGAGTTGAGGAGCTTTTCTTGCTACTCCCTTCCTTCTGCCCTTGTTTCTGCCTGGATCCAACCCACCGAGGTCTGAAACTATGAGCCAAAACACCTCTCCTTCTCTAAGTGGTAAATGTCAAAATGTTGTATACAGCCGAATTAGATAGAAATATTACAGACAGTCAGACATGGCCTGACCCTCAGGGAGACAAGATGGAAGACAAGGTGACTTTACAACTGGGAAGAGACAGACACTCCCATATAGATCGCACCTCAAGACCAAGACAAAAAGAGGAAACACAGCTACACACTTCCCTAGGGAGGGGCATCAGGAATTGATATTCTAAATAGGCATCAATCACCTTGAAAGAGTCCAAATGAGTCACTAATGCAAC
Source organism: Ctenomys sociabilis (assembly GCA_004027165.1). Classification (NCBI taxonomy): domain Eukaryota; kingdom Metazoa; phylum Chordata; class Mammalia; order Rodentia; family Ctenomyidae; genus Ctenomys; species Ctenomys sociabilis. The sequence goes on from PVKA01021938.1 coordinate 36,839, forward strand.
CCCCCAAGAGGAAGAGACCCTGTCCCATATTCATGCCCACTTGCTGCACTTCTCCATTTGGTCCTGGACTTATTTGATTTTACCTGAGTAATGGTGCTTGTAATCCCATTGGTTGACTATAGTTTTTTTGGTTTTTTTTGTTGTTGCTGTTGTTGTTTTTACTTTTATTCCTTTTTTTTGCTATTTTTTTATTTTTTAATTTATTTATTTGTATTTTAACTTGAAGAGTGAAAAAATAGAAGCAAATCAAAGAGAAAAAATGATATAAACAATGTAACATACTGTACATATGTTGCAGATTTTCAAAACATGGGTGGCTAATTTTATATATACAAAATATAAAAAGAAAAAGAAATATATATATATAATAAATATATATATATATATTTTTTAAATAAAACAATCCAACACAGTTCAGCAGTCCACAATAGAAGCAGGTTATCCACAGAAGTTGTTGACTTGAGCCATTCACAGCTCATTATATTAATATGACTTGACTTTATATACTTCCATTTTCATACTTTTCTGCTGTATGGTTAAGACCGAGTTAAAGCAAGACCTATATAATAAAAAAAAAAAAAAAATGTAACTTCTGTATCAGATAAGGTCTGTCAGGTACCCTCAGAGTTTATCCTATAACCCTGTACCACACTTTATACATCCCTTGTCAGTGTCAGCCTTGTGGATGAGTCACGGCCATTGACCAATTTGCTATCTATGGAAGCCTGAGAGAAAGTTTTCTTTCCATGTAACTCTCCTTAGGCACACTATACATCATCATTCGCATTCCTCTGTGGTCCCATAATCTCCTTGATCAGAAAATTTGGGGCACTACTGAGTTACATGATGTTACATTACAAATTCTCCTATTGTAGGGCCCAAATGAGTTTTACATCACCATTCTGTTCTGTATGCACCGCCTTAGTACATCAGCTAACCTTGTCAGCTAAATTACTGCCTAATGAACTAATGCTGTGAACCTTTGCCCCACTAGGGCCTGTAATCCCTGTTCCTAAAACAAAGAGGACATAAAAACCTCAGGTGGGGTCATAAACCTCAGGCCTAGCTTGGGAAAACATTTAATCTCCGGCCTGGGGACACTCTTGTCACTTTAC
>PVKA01021939.1:0-37865 GCA_004027165.1 Ctenomys sociabilis
ATAAAGTAAAGCCATATTAATATGCTGAGCTGTAAATGGCTCTAGTCAACAACTTCTTCTGATAACCCACTACTATTATGGAATGCTGAACTGTGTTGGAGTGTTTTGCTGAATTCAAGCACCTATAATAATTGAATGCCAATAGAATACCCATCTCTGACAGAACTAAATAAAAAAAAAGGATATAGAAAAAGGACCATTTTGTATTTATATATACAGAATAGTTAGGATAGATATGCAGATGCTTTCACTTAGTTCTATGAGAAGAATGATTGGTACTAACAGTGTTTGGACAGGATTTACTGTCTGCTTCTTGTATTATGGGTAACCATTGGGAAGAAACAATGTAAAAAGTAATAATTGTTGAAACTGTCCTTTTGATCAGCTTTGATCCTATCTCATTGATATTTGTCTCTTAATAAAATAAAATTTTAAATAAGGGAATATATTTTCTGAGTTCCTGTCCAATGAACAGGATGTGGCCCTGAGCAGGTAGTCCCCAGAATTAAAGAAGGATTAAAAAAAATATTTACAGTCAAATGAAAATCCGTATTCAACATACTAAATCTTGTGGGATTCAATGAAAGCTGTCTTAAGTGGAAAATTTATAGTGCTAGGAAAAGAGAACAGTCCCACATAAATGGTCTTATGCTGCACCTAAGCTACTAGAAAAAAAAAAGAGCAAGTCATGCCCAAACCCAAAGAAGATAGGAAATTATAAAGATTAATGCACAAATTAATGCATTGGGAACAAAACAATGCAAAACATAAATGAACTGAAGAGTTGATTCTTTGAAAGAATAACGTTGAAAAACCCTTAGCCACCTTATCAAAAACAAAAAAAGGAAGAAAAATATAGACCTGAGCAAGAAAGAATAAAAAGAATGAAATAAATACAGATCTTAGAAAAATTCAGAATATCATCAATATCTACTTCCAAAATCTTTACTCTCACAGGATGGAAAGCACAAAAGAAATAGATGCTTTTCCTAGGTACATATGAAATGACAAAGCTGAGTCAAGAAAGTACACAAGCTCTGAATAACCAATAAAGGAAAACGAAATTGAAAATGTAATAAAAAAATTATAAAACTCCAACAAAAAGAATAGCCAAGGTCCTTATGGATTCACAGCTGGGATTCTATGAGAAATTTAGAGAAGATTTAATGCCAACTTTTCTCAAAATGTTTAAAGAAATTGAAAGTGAATCAATTGTCCCAAACTCATTTCTGCAGGCAAACATTACTCTGGTTCCAAAATCAGAGATACATCCAAGCAAAAAGGAGAACTACAGGCCAATATTTTTAATGAATATAGATGCAAAAGTCCTCCATAAAATACTAGCAAATAGAATGCAAGAAATCATCAAGAAGATTATGCATCACAACCAAGTGCGATTCATCCCAGAATTGCAGGGGTGGTTCAACATACTCAAATCCATAAATATAATACACCACATCAATAGAGCCCAAAACAGAAACCACATGATCATCTCAACTGATGCAGAAAAAGCTTTTGAAAAAGCCAAAACTCATTTATGATTAAAAAAAATACAGAGAATCGAAATAGGTGGTCTATATCTCAACCTGATCAAAGCCATCTTTGAGAAACTAACAGCCAACATCATATTAAATGGGCAAATACTGAAAGCCTTCACTTTAAAATAAGGAACAAGAGATGGTTGTCCAGTGTCTCCACTCCTATTCAATATAGTTTTGGAAAAAGTATATGAGAGAGAGAAATAAAAGGAGTAAAGACTGAGAAAGAAGAAGTGGAATCATTATTTACAAATGACATGATATTCTACATAAAGGACCCCAAAAACTTCACCAGGAGTCTTTGTAGACCTATCACCAAATTCAGCAATATAGAAGGATACAAAGTCAAAACCCAAAACAGTAAGCATTTTTGTACATGAACAATTAACACACTGAGATAAATTACAAAAACCACACCTTTTGCCATAACATCTGATAAAATGAAATACTTAGTAATCAATCTAACATAGGAAGTAAAAGTTCTGTACAGTGAAAATTATGGCTCTCTGAAACAAGAGATTGAAAAAGATTTGAGAAAATGGAAAGACATTCTGTGCTCCTCAACAAGAAGAACCAACATTATGAAAATGGCCATACTCCCAATATTGTTATACAGATTCAGTTAAATCTTCATTAAAATACCATTGATATGCCTCACAAAGCTAGAGAAAACCTTTCTCAAATTCATTTGGAACAAGAAGAGACTCTAAATATCAGAAGCAAACCTGCAAATATCCTCAATAAAATACTAGCAAATAGAATGCAGGAAATCATCAAGACGATAGTACATCACAACCAACTGGGATTCATCCTAGGATTGCAGGGATGGTTTAAAGGAAAATTATCCATTGTAGGGAAAAAAAGGAAAGGCAGGAGGTATCATAAGCCCTCGCCTGAAATTATACTATAAAGCTACTGTGATAAAGTCAGCATGATGCTGGCAGAGAGACAGACCTGAGGATCAGTGAGACAGACTACAAAATGCAGACACAACTGCTAAAACACTCAGCCAACATATCTTTGATAAAGGGGTTTCCAATTGGTCCCAGGTCCCACCTCGCGGCCCAAATCCCAGCACAGCTCAGCCTGTGAGTGAGAGCCCCAGAGGTCAGTTCTATACAAAATGACAAAGGCAAGGAGAAAAATGCATTCTCAGGCGTCGAGTCCACCAGTAAGTGCAGAGGACACTAGCTCAGCTGAAATGAATGAAATAACAGATACAGAAGCAAAGGAACAACACCAAAAACGTATAGAAGAACTCAGACAAGAAGTAACTCCTGAAATAAAAAAAGAAATATATGAATACATAGCATCTGAAATAATCCAATGCAGAAACATCAGAAGGAAAACCAATGCTCACCCAGAACAAGTACAGAAAGCACAATTCGAGCTGAAACGTATGAATTAACAGCATCAGAAGAAAAGACACAACAACAGAAAGGTCACGCAGAACTCAAAGCAGAAATAATTTCCTAACTCAAAAAAGAATTCTTTCAAAAATAGGAATTCTTTGAAATCATAACATCTGAAATACAGAAACAAGTCCGGTAATATACAGAGGAAACCCAACTTGGAAAACACTGTGCAGAAAAAGAATTAATAACTACCTCTAAAGAAGACATGGATAAAAAAATAGAGGAGATCAAAAATATGATGGATTCCTTGAATGAGCAATACAAAAAAGAAGTAGAATGCATGAAACAGAGTCAAAGAGATATAGAATAACTGAAACTATCAATCATGAGTCTACAAAACCTTTTGAGTGAAAGCAAAGACAGAGTTTCAGATCTTGAAGATGCTGGTACAGCTAGTGAAAAGGAAAGAAAGGATCTCTTAAAAACAATGAGGATGCAAGAAAAAAATAATCCATCACCTGGAAGATGAAGCCAGGATGAACAATGTGAGATTAATTTGTATCAATGAGAATGAAGGAGTCAAAACAAATGACATAAAAAGAATCTGGGGAGAAGTAATGACAGAAAACTTACCAAATATGAGGAAACAAACCAACATTCAGGTAACCAAAGCATACAGAACACCATATATCTTCAACCCAAGTAAAAACACACCGAGATATATAATAGTCAAGATCCCAGAAATCCAACACAAAAATAATATAATGAAAGCTGCTAGAGAGAAGAAGCATATCACATTCAAAGGAAAACCCATCAGAATTACAGCTGACTTCTCTACACAAACCATGAAGGCAAGGAAAGCATGGAGCAGAGTTCTTCAAGTTCTACATGAAAACAAATTCCAGCCCAGACGATTATAAACTGCAAAACTCTCTTTCAAGTTTGATGGAGAAGTGAAATACTTCCATGACAAAGAACAAATAATTTCATGATGGCAAAGCCATCCCTACACAAGCTGCTGAAAGATGTTCTAGAGAGAGACCACGATGACCAGAACTCCACAAATGAAAATGGCACACTAAACAGGGCAAACAATTAAACACAAGATACAAAGCAGTAAACAACAGCAGGTAAATATCATGACAAACACAAGTCAACACATTTCAATTATAACCATCAGTGTAAATGGACTCAGTTCACCAATTGAGAGAAATACAATGGCACAGTGGATCAGGAAACAAAATGCAACAATATGCTATATAGAAGAAACACACTTAACTCAAAAGGATATTTATAGATTCAAAGTCAAAGATGGAAAACAATCCTACATGCCCCAGAACCTCAGAAAAAAGCAGGAGTAGCAATTCTGTTCTCAGACAGTCTCAACTTCAAACCAAGAGTGATCAAACAACACAAAGAAGGCCACTATATATTAGTTAGCGGAAAAATTCAACAGCAAGAGATAACACTCATAAATATCTATGCACCAAATACAGGAGCACCCTACTATGTAAAACAAATCATAATGGACATGAAAAACTTAATGTCTAACAACACAACCTTAACAGGAGACCTTAACACCCCTTATCACAGACAAAAAATTAGCAAGGAAGTAACAGAACTGAACCAGAGCTTGGAACAAATGGACCTGGTGGACATATACAGAGTGTTCCACCCAACCACAGCTGAATACACATTTTTTGCAGCTGCATACAGGTCATTTTCCAAAATAGACCACATATTAGTCCAGAGGTCATGCATAAGTATATGCAAGAAAACAGAAATTGTCCCATGCATATTATCTGACCACAATGCAATGAAACTGGAATTAAATGATAAAAGAAACCAGAAACACCCGCTAAATTCATGGAAATTAAATAGTACCCTACTCAGCAAACAATGAGTCACAGGTGAAATTAAACAAGAAATTCAGCAATATCTACAATTCAATGAAAATTTGAGCACAACTTACTGGAATTTATGGGATGTGATGAAAGCAGTTCTTAGAGGGAAAGTCATAGCTATGAACCCACACATTAGGAAAACAGAATGGGAAGAAATTAGAACCCTAATGTTGCACCTCCAACAACTAGAAAAAGAAGAGCAAATGAAACCCCGAGCACAACGATGGGAAGAAATGATAAAGATTAGAGCAGAAATTAATTCAGTTGAGATGAAGAAAACAGTTCAAAGAATCCACAAATCAAAAAGTTGGTTCTTTGAAAGACTAAATAAAAGCAATAAGCCTCTAGCCAACCTCATCAAAAACACAGAACATACAAATAATTTTTTAAAAATCAGGCTTCCCAAATTCAAAGACCCAATCCAAAAATGGGCATCTGAGATGGATATATACTTTTCAGATGAACAATACAAATGGCAAATAAACATATGAAAAAATGTTCAACATCACTGATCATTCAAGAAATGCAAATTCAAGCAACATTGAGATTCCATCTCCCTCTAGAAAAAATGTCTAACATCAAGATTTAGCCAATAGGGGCCAGAGAGATGGCTCAGTAGTATAAGTGTTTGCCTGGCAAGCACAAGGGCCTGAGTTCAATCTCTGATTCTGAACAAAAGAAGAGGAAGAAAAAAAAAAAAAGATTCAGCCAATAACTAATGTTGGAGAGTCTGTCGACAATAAGGAACCCTTCTCCACTGTTGGTGGGAGTGCAAACTAGAACAACCACTGTGGAAATCTGTATAGATAGCTCTTTAAAATTTAGGATCAGAGATCACATTCAAGCTAGCTCTTCTCCTCCTGGGTATTTTTCTAGAAGAACTGAAAACATCATATCACAGAAATATATGTACACCCATCTTCCTAGCAGCACAGTTTGTCATCGACAAATCCTGGAAGTGGTCCAGATGCCCATGATCTGAGGAATGAATAAAGAAGTTGTGGGGTTTCTTTTCTTTTCTTCTGTTTTGTTTTATTTTGTTTTTGCAGTACCAGTAATCAAAGTCAGGGCTTTTTTCTTGCCAGGCAGGCATTTATACCACTCAGCTATCTCCCCCGTCTAAGATGTGGCATTTTTACACAATGGAGTATTATTCAGCTATAAAACAGGATAAATTTGAATCTTCTGTTGTTAAGTGGATGCAACTAGAGACCATACTCCTAAGTGAAATAAATCAGAGCCACATGTACAAACATCATATTGTCTCCTTAGTATTAGATCCTGAAAGCAAAAATGGAATTGAAGGGTTCAGTGGGTACTGGGAAAAGAGAGTGAAATTATTCAAAAGGAAAGAGTTGCTGAGTTGAGGAGAAGGACAGGACAGGGTTTGGGAGAAAGAGATGTATACTATACATGTAAGCAGGATGGTTTGAACAAGTGTACTGTAGATTTCTACTGGTCCGTGGAAAAGAGCAGATATTGCATAAGTTGTTTTGTCTCCTTTTCTCGATTGTTTGTATTTTTGCTCTTCTTAATTTATACATTTCTTTGTTGTTTTTTTTTCTATCTTCTTGGACTTTTGCATGTATGAGTCTGGTAATATGAATAACTGGTTGGAAGACAACACTATTCATTAAAACATACTGTGAAATTCATGTTACTTTGTAAGTGAAATTCTGTATCCCTTGTAATTTTTTTAATACTATTTTGCACTCTTTAAAAAATAAAAAATTTTAGATAAAAAAAACTTCCAAAATGAAAACAAATCATATATAAATGGGGAAAGGAGTGGGAAAAAAGAATAAAGTTATACTATGCACAGTTAAAAATTCCATATGACGAATGTGGTCATTATGTTTAGAAAAAATGCTCTAATGAAAAATTGGGGGACAGAGAGGCAAAGCAATTTCTAGTTCAGCTGAAGATAGCCTACAAAACCCTTTCAAAATTGTTGAAAGCATAGTCTTTCCATGATAAAGAATACCTGAAGAAATACCTCCCCATCAGATCTTCATTTCAAAACATGCTTAAGGATTTCATTTAAAAATAGATAATTCGGGCTGGGGAAATAGCTCAGTAGATTAAGTACCTTGCCTGGTAAGCACAAGGGTCTGAGTTCAATCCCCAGATCTGCAAAAAAAAGAGAGACAGACAGACAGAAAGAGAGAGAGAGAGAATTAGGAGCCAGGAATGCAGCTCAGTGGCACAGTGCCTGCCTAGCAACACAAGGTCATGAGTTCGATTCCTGGTACCCCCTGCCCCCCCAACAAAAGAGAGAAAAATAATGAAATCAGCAATGCTAAAAAGTTTAATGGGATGAATGCATCAATCATAGTGAACAGTTAAGCAGAAGGAGAAAAAAAGAAACAATAAAACAAAGCAATGATAAGAATAATTTAAAATATATCAGTAACAATTCTCAATGTGAATGGACTCAACTCCTCAATCAAACCTCAATCAAAAGATGCAGAGTTGGATCAAAATACGAAACTCAACAGTATTCTATATACAAGAAACACATTTAGTGAGGCACAGTGACACACAGCCATAACCCCAGTATGTGGAAGGCTGAGGCAGAAAAATTTCTATGAGTTCAAGGCTAGCCTGAACTCACTGAATAGTGAGTTCCAAGCCAGTGTAAATTACAGAGCAAAATTCTGTCTCAAGAAAAGCAAGGTGAATGAAAGAGAGAGATTTAACCTAAACATAAATTTACAGGCTAAAACTGAAAGAATGGAAAACAATACTTCCAGCCAAACACAATCAAGAATAGTATTCTTTTATTATTATTATTATTATTATTATTATTAAATTATTATTATTATTTTATTGAAGAAAAATAGCAATGAGACAGTTTCAAGACAAATTAACAAGACAGATTCAACAAATCAATACATTGCAAAATGTTTTTGTAATGTTTCGATGTTGTATAAGGTACATACATGATAGTATACTTACAGGAATAGTTATTCTATTTTCAGACAAACTAGACTTCAAGCCAAAACTGATCAGTACAGGAAAAACAGGTCATTACATATTGATTAATGGATTATTTCATGGCAAATGGGTGATACAAGGTCTCACTACATTAACTGAGGCTGGCTATGTAATCCAGATTGACCTCTAACTTTAGATCTTCCTGCCTCAGCCCTTTAAGAACCTGTGGAATTATAAGTATGTTATCTCCCACCCAGCTTGTGTTTTTGTCTTTTCTTATGCTAGAATATGGCAATCTATGTCAGTCTACATTTTCTATGTACTATCACAAAATTTTAAGTAATATCATATTATTGTACAACAGCAAGCTAAAATAACAAAACAACACCCAGGATTTGGAGGTAGATTTATTTTACATCAACAGGCACTGATTGAGATCATTCCCAAAATATCAGGCCCTCATCTCTGGTGGTCTAGGGTTCATATGGGATAAGCAAGCAGGAAGTACAGAGGCAAAATGGCTTATTCTTAAAATATGTATCATAGTGACCAGCCGTTCCTAAGAGACACAAACAACATGAACTGGAACTGGAACTATTACCTAGTTGTTATGGTCTGTGTCTTCTTGTTCCCCCAAAGCCTCCTACAGTCATGGGGTGGCTTCTAGAGTTTGTGATTAATTCTTGATCCAATGCTTGGATTATGGGTATGCTACATCTCCCCAGGAGCAGATAATCTGTACACAAATGTAATGAGGATAAAGAGGCTAGCTAGCCACTGCACCATCTGCCCCTCCTTTTGCTCTTTGCTGTTTTCTGACACCATGAATAACTTGCTCTCTGCCATGTGCCACTCTGCCTTGGAGCCAGCTAAGTATGGATTGAAACTTCCTCTAAATGTGACCTAAGTAAACTTTTCCTGCCTTAATTATGGATGTTAGGTATTTTGTCCCAGAACTGAGTGAAAAGTATTTTTCACTGGGCAAACAAACTGAAGTATATTGACTGGGGAGAGGGGACATCTTCTGCTACATCTCCCCTACCCCTTTAGTTTCCCCAGCAAATCTCTGCTGGACATGTTACCTGTGATCTTTTAAAACAAGGCCCAAGTAGAAACAGTAACATTAGAGCTGTCAGTGGTCATAGAATGAACCTTAGCCAAGGTCACCAAGATAGTTTCCCTAAGTTACTTTCAGGAAGAAATTAATTTAGGCCCATCTGTTCCATAACATCATTCTGGTAATGTAGTAAGGGAGTTAATCTGATCTAGGACACTAGACACTAAATGAGGTATCCATAGAGCTAAGGCAAAGCAAAGTCTGGGGTAAGCAGCCTCAAGAGGCCAAGAGGAATAATATATCGAAGTGCAGAACAAGCCTATGAATGGCGTTCTCAGGCTTCCACCATGCATGGACTGGTCAGCGGCCAGAGCAGCCAGAGCAGGATTTTGACTGAGTTATTTCTTAAAGTGAGCTGTGCAGTCCAGGTAAGTTCTCCAGAACTCTGGATGGTGGCTATAAAGCTGGATTTCTGAAACTTGTAGAGGTGGTTACACCTGGGTTGTATGTATATGCAGAAATGTCTCTAGGTGTAGTTGTTTTTTTTTTTTTTAATGATTTGGTACAGGGTCCCACTACACAGCTCATATTCATAATAATCCTCCTATTTTCAGCCTCCCCAACACTGGGGTTATAGGTGTGCACCACCATGTCTGATCTCAATGACCGACTCAGCACACCTGCAGGCAGGGCCAGTGCAGCATATGGTACCCAGGATCGAATCCTGGTCCCTGCACTTGCCTATGCAGGCAGTTAGTCTTCTGAGCTATCTAGCTGACTTTAGATGCTCTTTTAATAAGTTAAAGCTGTTCTCTAGAGTTACGTTTTGTTTCTGTTTAATCTACCTATCTATACGTCTTTCAATGGGGAAAGTCCACTATACTGCATGAAGTCAGGGCCAGGGACACTGAAGCTGGAGCTGGCTGTAGGGATATGGGAACCAGAAGTATAGCTTGAGCTTGTAGAACAGTGGGGCCAGGTCTGGCTCTGATCTTCCAGGAGCTCTGGGTTAAGTTTTTTCTGGCTGGGGTTGATGTTTTTGGCATCACTGGAGGCAGGTTTCCAAACAACAGCAGGAAGTAGTTTTCTGGGCAGACCAGCCCTGTAAGAGAGCTGTAGCCAAAATAGCCTTGTCCATGGTGATCATGGCATGTCAGCTTTCTTGATCAGAAGGACAGTGGCTATTGGAAAGCAAAGAGAAAGGAGGGAGCAGCCCTTAGTACCTGGATCAAAGGACTTGTACAAATAGGTAACTGGGTGCTCCCAGGGGCTGAAACTCTGAGTAAGCATCATTGTTTTGTGAATCCAAAGATCAAGATTCTATAGAGGCCAGCAGCCCCAATGAATTTGTAGAGTTGTTTTCTTATAATTAGACTCTGCCAAATATTGTAGTAAATCTCTTGTGCCTTTCCAGTAGGCAGCTTGGGTGTCATTAATCAGAGGTTGAAAAACTTTTTGTACCTCTGGGATGTTGACAGCAGGTCAGTTGACTTTTGAGTCCAGAACTGGGAGTCTCTCCATTTAAAGTTGAAGAGGGCCTTGATGACAGGAGCCAACTAAAGGAAGAATAAGGCATTATTATTTTTAGGTCTGGGAAGCTGTACCAGCAGGCTGTGGGTGGCAGAAGACTGAGGCAATGTATATGGAGGGCAATCATGGCAGCATTGGCAGCTCAGAGATTTTGAACTGGCTTTATAGGCAGGAAAGATGTATTTCAGAAGCTAGACATTTTACAGTTTTTAAGCCTCATTTTTCCCCCCCTCAGGCACTCATGAAGGAGCTGGAAGTCACAGTGAAACATATTGCCCCAGAGTCAAATCTGTTGCTAGAGTCTCTCTGAAAATAGAGGGAGAGTTCCCAAATCCTTGTGCCAATTAAGTAATAGTCCAAAAGGGGTGTATAGGTTGAGAACTACGTAATGCAAGTGGATGGCTGCACTGTTGATGGCATGGAGATCTGGTCCACGTGATGAGCAGTCTATCAGGCTGATGTGTGACTGGATGCCTTTTTGTATTTTCCATGACATCCAACAGCAAAGTGGGGTGCACTGAAGTGGCCTAGTTGATGGCCAGACCCAGAGGCAAGGAGTCTATACCTCTGGGAAGAAGTTTTAGAACTTCAAAGTTGTGATTATCTGTCTCAGACTGATGCAGGCATCATCCTTCTTTTAGGGAAAGTGCAGGTTAAATGAGAGGGAGGCTGATTGGCTTATACAGGAACTCATGCCTGGTGAGATGTCCTCCTAGGCTGCAAGTCTGTGCCTGACAGAAGCGGGCAAGATGCAAGAGTCCTAGCTGCCCCAATGATTGCACTATGAGTGGTGGCCCAGCTGAAGTTAGGAGCCTGGTCTAACCTAGTCTGAGGCCATCAGACTGATGAAATTGCTGTCATTTGATCTGGGTTGAAGCCTTTGAGAGTTCTTAACTTTTAATCTGAGTGACCATTTATGCTTTAATGTCCATAGTCCTTAAAATTTATAGCTGAAGGGTATGGTCATCTATCACACTGGATTTTTTTTATAGACATCAGATGCTTTTTGTGTCACATTTCTGGATAACAGTGGAGGATAGGCTTTTTGTTCCCTTTTTGATCTTTGAGAAGTGCTCAACTGGGTTGTTTCTAGATCAGGTGACCATTAGAAAGGCCATGGAAATTTATTCATGAGGGCTGACAGTCTAATTTTTCCTCAGTAAAAATGTGAAGCAGATAAGGAACTGTTGACAGTCATCTCATATGGGCAATAGGTGACACCATCTGACCAGTGTAGATGTAACCATGAAGCAGAAGGTTCAGGGGGAAAGGTGGGAGGAGGGGTCTCTATGGCTCAACACAGGCAGTGGCTAGTTGGAGCCAGTTCAGATGGCTGGAAGTAGATGAGTGAGGAGCAGGGAGAGAGTTGCAGGTGCTGGGGTAACTACAGTGGCCAACAGGGGTGCCAAGGTGGAATTCTCAGGAGGAATGGGCCTTTTTTCTTCCTTATTTTTTTCTTGAGATTCAGGGAGCAATTTGGTATCATTTTTGTCTCCATAAAAGCCCTTTCCCTGAAGTCAGGGACTACACGATTCGATTAATTAACTCCCATCTCTGACCTTCTACATGTGTGTTGTGTACCCTTGAACAATGCCAAAAAGAGCAGGTGCCCCTCAGAGAGCAATCATTCAGGTGCTCGCCTGGCCACACCCTTCTTGGGGACTTGGGTGCGACCTAGCTAAGGAAGGTGTGAGGGCTCTGTTATGCCATATGTCAATCATCACAGGACTGCAGGTGAGAGCCACATCAGCCGCTTCAACCAATGCTTCCCAGTCATGGTGCACAGACGGAACAGCCTATTGCTATGCTGCCCATCCACTCACTCAGACATTCAGCGGGCACTCAGAAGTTAGACATTAGCTGATTTCACTTCAGGGTGATCCTGAGTAACAAGAATCGATCAGATCTCTCTTCTACTCAAGTAAACAGGACTGACAGGATAACTGTAATGCCCCTGTGGGGTCTTACCAGAATCAGACAGCCAAGCAGGCAAGCAGGCAGGAAGGCAGACAGACTGTGTCCTCCTCCCTTTGGAGTCCAATGGAAGCCAGCGAAGCAGAGAGCCAGGACTACTCCTCCAGACCTCCAAGGGGACTAGAGAAATTTCAAGGGTGTACCTTCCCATCGGAACCTGGAGGAGTCCTTGTTCGATCTGTGAAGTCCACAAGGTCAGCACAGTCAGTCCCCTCAGCCAATGTACCAGAAGCAATGGAAAGAATAAACCCAAACAACACCTAGAATTTAGAAGTAAATTTATTACACATCAACAGGCACTGATTGGGATCATTCCTAAAATATCAGGGCCTGATCCTTGGTGGTCCAGGGCTCATATGGGATATGCAACCGGGAAGTACAGTGGCAGAATGGCTTGTCAGTTGGGGATTGATTCTTGAAATATGAATCATAGTGACCAAGTATGCATCATAGTGACCAGCTGCCTCTAAGAAACACTAATAGCAAATTCTAACCATAACTGTTACCTGGGCAAGCAATAAACTGTAGTACATTGGCAGGAGTCGGGGGAGCTTCTGCTATAAACGGTGTTCACCAATCATTTATTCCATATTTGAATTAGATAGCAAGAATCAGTTGGAGAATGAGATTTTGAAATTTAAATCTGTTATGAACATCACATAATCACATTAAACACATTTTAGAAATTTAATATTGTAGTGGTTTCATTTTTACCTAAAATTGTTTCTTTATAAATCACTTCACAAAAGTGTTGACAGTTTATAAAAATTCATGCAGGATATCTGTGAGATTATATATTACTGGGAAAGGCATTCGTTAATCAAGAAGGTTGGCAGGCTGGGCAAATAGCTCGCTGGGTTAAAGCAAGCAGATGCAGCCCCCAGGGGTTCAATCCTGGGGCCTGCTGTGCTGACCCCATCCCCAGGGTGTGATAAGACAGCAATTGAGACTGGGCATGGTGGTATGCACCTGTAATCCCAGCTCTTAGGTGGCTGTAAACAGGTGAATGAGTCCAATCTAGTTGTAAGTCCCTGAACACCCTGTAGACTCTTCCTAAAATTAAAAAAAAAAAATCAAAACTTTGGGAAATATTTACTTTTTAATTTCACAAAGAGTTCCAGTACTCACTATGGATATAATGTAGAAGAAATAACACAACCACTAGGCCCTTTATCTTCTTGTTTTCTCAACACAATTTGTTTTTATCTTCTATATTTTACAATTCCACACACACATACACCCACAAAGAGACAACCACTGCAAACAAAATTATCGGTTTGCTCATTAAAATGCATCTACACCTAAATAAACTTCTTAGATATTATTAAGAAAAACAAAATACAGAAAATCTTTAAAAATTTATAATAATAACCATAAAATTATGTTTTGCTCTAGATATTTAAATCTATGGAGTCTGTCATCCTTGATTAGCAGTTGAAATTTTAGGCATTGCAAAATGTAGATGATTTTGGTTAAGTCCTAAATCATTTTAAGAAGAAAATTATTGTTCTACTGAAGACTAACACAATATAAGCTTGACTTCTGTACAAATCAGTCCTTAACTTCATTTATCTGGTCCATAATCCCTACAACAAGAAATGAGATGAGCAAAAGTGTGAGCATTTATTAGAAGATTTAGTATTATAAGTATTACAATAATTTACAAGTTTAGTGTTAGGAGGTACTAGCTAAATAGCAGCACTGCTCTGGTCATTGTGTTTCATACTTTCCACTGATGAAAGCCCATAACAAAGGGCCAGCAGGATAGCTCAGTGGAATAAGTGCCTGCTTAGGCAAACACAAGGATCCTGGTTCAATCCCTGGCACCACAGGCTTCACTAGCCCCACCCCAAGGAGCACTGAAGCAGCCAAGGACTCCAGGGTGGTGGCCCATGCCTGTAATCCCCGCACTGGGGAGGCCAAAAACAGGAGGGTCACTATGACTCTGAACTGCACAGTAAAACACTGTACCAAATACATTAAAAAAAAAAAAAGAGGGGCCTGGGAACTAGCTCAATATAATAAGCACTTGCCTGACAAGTGCAGGCCCCAAGTTCTTTTTCTTTTGGGGGTGGGGGGAGACTGGGGATTGAACTCAGGCCTCTGTGTTTGCTAGGCAAATGTTTATTCCACTGAGCCACCTCCCCAGCCCCAAGGATCCTTAGTTCAATCCCCAGTACCACAAAAAAAAAAAAAAAGAAAAAAAAAGAAAAAAAGAAAGAAGAAAGCCCATAATAAAGTATTCAGACTATATGGTTTAATGTCTGCCTATGTATGCACACAGACTATGCACTTGCTCATTGATAAATTAGTATGAACTATTATTAGGGATTTATGGACCAGCAAATAAAAAAACTTTCATTTGTTTAACTTTTCTTAGAAGTTACCAGAATTGGTCCAGGGAGATGGCTCAGTGGAATAAGCACTTCCCTGTCAAGCGCAAGGGCCTGAGCTCAATTCCCAGTTCCACAAAAAATAAAATAAAATAAAAGTTACCAGAATTAGTTCATTTATACAGACTTGAAATACTCTAAAAATATGTGTCTTGCTGTGGATAACACCATTTATTTTCACACACATACTTTGACTCTGCAATGGGGCTTTATATGCTATTATATACATAAGTCATTGAGAATGGCTTACATTTAAAATACGTGCACATGATGAAGTCAGAGGTTACCAAATCAATGTGGCTTCATGGACTCCTAGTAAAAATCAGATCAGAAAGATCATTTCCCAGGCATCCATTAGACTTCTGTCAATGACGTTTTTCCCTCCTTTCTTGGTCAGTTCTGATTTCCGAATGATAAAAAAGTTTATGCCCCTAACTGGGGGCATAAATGTCTCTTTGTTCTTATTAAGATTTACAGAATTTTCTCCAGGACACAGAGTCCTCATCTATAATAAAGAATACACAAATTTCATAAAACTAATTTTCACAAATAAAGATTATTTTTAAATATTAATATATTTTAAATGATACCACTTTTTAGTCACTACATTACATTTATTCTGAAATCCTTTCACCATCAAAAGTGTTTTTAGTTATACTGTATCTATTTATAAAAAATGATAATAAAATAATATAGATAATATTCTACGTATCAATGTGTTCTATATAAACTATGAACCTAGTCTCATCAAAGTAATCTCTTTTTTTTTGTATGTATTTGGTACAGGGTCTCACTACATAACTCAAATTAATACTGGTCCTCCTGTTTTCAGCCTCCCCAGTGCCGTGATTACAGACACACACCACCATGCCCAGACTCAGTGGCTGGCTCAGTGCACCCTGGGGCAGGGCCGGTGTGGCCTGTGGTACCAGGGATAAAAATCTCAGTCCCTGTGCTTGCCTAAACAGGTGCTTAGTCTGCTGAGCTATCTCGCCTGCCCTCCTCAGAGTAATCTTAGTGAAAAAATATACAAGTATTCAAATGACAATGATTGAGGGGGGCCTTTTTGGCTTTTTTGAGATAAGGTCATGCTATGTGATTCAGACTGTCCTCAAACTTATAGCAATCCCCTTGCCTCAGCTTCCTGAGTGCTGGGATTATAGATATGTGTCACCATACCCAGCTCCAATAGTATTTTAGCTATTCTTGAGGCATAGTAGGTATTGATTACTTCCTAAATACTAAAACACCAATTAACTAATGAAAGAATGGTCTTCACAGAAGGGGTAACATGCTTTAATATCAATACTCACTAAGTTGCCCAGAATTGGTTTGTATTTTCCATTCTCCTTCCTCAGTTTCCAAAAGTGCTAGAACTGGAGCATGTGCCACCAAGCCCAGCTTACCCAAACATAGTTAAGTTTTAAGAGAGAAAAGTGGAGAAAGACCACTTGGATCCTCTCTGTGTTTTGGCATCAATAGTTAATCAGCTGCTTTGCAAAACTATATTTCAGAGTTCTGAATTTGATAGCTACTGGGTTTTTGTTGGTGGTTTGGTTTGGTTTGGTTTGGTTTGGTTTGGTTTGGTTTGGTTTGGTTTGGTTTGGTTTGGTTTGGTTTGGTTTGGTTTGGTTTGCTTCCAGCCCTGGGGAATGAACTCCAGGTCTTCACACTGATCTATGTCCCCAGTCCTTTTTGCTTTTTATTTTTGAGGCAGGGTTCCACTGAGTCACAGAATTGTGCAGGTTGGGCCTGATGTCAGAGCTCTTCTCCCTCAGACTGACAGGGTGCTGGGGTTATAGGTGTGTGCCACCATACTTAGCAGTGTCATTGTTTTTATGTAGAATTTTCATAATAAGCTTTATTGTTTTCTCATCTATATCTAGATATGAAGGAACAAATGAAATTTCACAGTTGAGTGCTGGGAAATTTCTTAAAGTAAATAAGGTGGTTCTAAATTATGGCTATGTAAGAGAAACCCAATGCATATTATAAGTAGAATAAAATTAAGATACAGAGCAGTGTGTCTATACCAACCCCATGGCTTAAAAAACACTTAAATAGATCTTCATTTATTCCATAATTTGTTAGGTAAAATTCAAATTAATCATCTTTTAAAGTATTATTCTAATTGGACATATTGGGGCACACCTATAGTCTCACCACTAAGGAGACTGAGGTAGAAGGACTGCCATGAATTTGAGGCCATCCTGGGCTACACAGTGAATTCAAGGTCAGAATAAAATATACAGTACACAGAATTCTGACCCTCTTAGAGCTAAACACTTTCCACAAATTCAAATGTCTTTTCTGTTTTTCTTTTTTCAATATTCTTTTTTTCTTTATAATGTGGGCATTTGGATACATTCTTCTGGGGCTGGGGAGATGGCTCAGTGGAATAAGTGCTTGCCTGGCAAGCGGAAGGGCCTGAGTTCAATCCCTGGTTCCACCAAAAAAAAAAAAAAAAAAAAAAAAAACCTGGATCCATTCTTCTGATCTATTTTCCAGTGCACTAATTCTCCATTCCACTCTATTAATCTGCTATTAAATCTGTTTATTTAATTCTTTAACTTTTTCACTTCTCTAATTTTCCCTTCTTCCTTTTACTATAGATTCTATTGATGCACATCTTTGTTACTAATTCTTGAACGTAAGCATAGGTATTACACGTTTAGTTTCTGATGTGGAGATTATCCAATTTTCCCAAATCTGCTTCACCTGACTGCTCTTTTCTCTCAGTTTCTAGTCACATGGTCATATCTTCTTATATTCTCCCTTCTTTTTTAAATGTTGAAGTCTATATGTGAAAAATTATAAGCATAACACACAGCTCTAGATAAAGTAATCTTTCTGAAATGGTTGCTTACTTCGGGCAGAAACTATGCTAGAGTCAAGAAAATCACCTTAATCTGATCAAGAACTGGAACAATTCAAAACTGATTCAAAGCTGGATCTCCTCCTTGTGCAAACTGACCTGTTTCCATTGTAACTTTGCCCATAAAGTGTATCCCTTTGGATCCCAAGTCAAAAGTTAAGGCATGCAAGTTTTATTTTCCTCGAGGGAACTTGGACTCCAAGTTTTGTCCCTCGAGCTGCAGAGCCATTGGAGCACACAGTACTTTCACGACTGATGGCATCTGCAGAAGTTAAAGTGGACTCCATTGCACAGTTCTTCTGGGGCTGGCTATGTACAGCTGTTGTACCAGCACTCAGGAGGCAGAGGCAGGAGGATGGCAAGCCTAGACTACACAACGAGACCTGGAGCTCTCTTTCATAAGGTCCCGCTGCACAGTTTCTCGCATTCTTACTAGTTTTCCAGTGTGCTTAAAGAGAATTTTGGGGGACTACCTGCTTGGTGCTCCCCTCCTGACCCTCTCTCAGATAGGAGCTTTCTTTCCTCCAATAAATATATTCTGCTCATAACCTCTGTTTGTTCCTAAAATTCATTCTTCAGTTTTAGAGAACACAAATTCACCCCAGGTAACTTTCAGGTCAGGGATTTCAGTTTTCCCCTATTATGATTTGGAGGTCACCCACCCAAGATCAGTTTTTTTCTCTGTGTCATGAGGACCAAAATGTATATTAACTATTATGAAATAGGAAAAAATGTCCAAATGGGAAGAGGAACAAGAATGAGAAGGGAAGAGCAGAAAACAAAGTCAAAGTGAGAAAACAAAAATGGAAACAAAGCTTTTGTAAATGAGGAGGGGCTGAAGAGAGCACAGGGAAATGGGAAAGAAATTCACTTTTATCATGTACAGGTATAAATTCTGTATGATGAATGTGATCCTTATGTATATCTAAAATGTACCAGTAAAATCTGAAGAAACTAAAAAAAAAGGAGAGAGAATTTTCAACATGTATCCAGCTTCTGTAGTTGTTTGGAGTGTGAGTTTATTTAAAGTATGCAGCTTATGGTTTCCAACAAGCCAAAATCCTATGTAGTCACACATGTTTTTATAATTCATAAAAACCTCCAGGAGGCACTAGAGATGGAGCTTAGTGGCAGATCGCTTGCTAACATACATGAGACCCTGGGGTCAACCTCCAGCATTAAAAAAAAAAAACCTCTCTAAGAGAACAAATAGCACAGTTTGACTGTGTTGACCTCTTAGAAAAAGGATAGGAATTTAGGCAAGGAAATTTTAACTTTCAGCACACAACCTTTCGTATACAATTGCAATTTCCTTTTCTGTTAAGTCTGTATTATTTTCTTAGTCTAATTCACAAAATTATTAAATGAAAAATTGAAAAGAAAGTAGTAATCAAATAAAGATAACTTTTTTATAATTACTGAACATTCCAAAATAGAAGTGATATCTGGGATCCTTCTTAAATTATAGGTAATTTAAGCTTGCTTTGTTATGGCTTATGTCTCGGTGTCCCCCAGAGCCTCAGGTGCTCGCAGATGGGGTTTATGGAGGTGGCTGGATCTAAGGTGCGTGTACTGAGATTAAGGATGTAGCATTGGGAGTCAGAGTGCTCCACTCTGGCAGTGCTCAACAGGCAGCTAGCCTGGGTGAGATTAAAGGGAGAGGCAAGATTGTTGCTACTACTGTTGCTATTTTTCTGCTTTTGCTGTTCCTCCTGCTGCAGCTGCTTGCTGCCTTCTGCCTCCCCGCCCTGCCATGGACTGCTTCCCCTCTGCCATGCCACCCTGCCTTGGAGCCAACCAAGTATAGACTAAAAGTCCTACAAACTGAGAACCAAAATAACCTTTCTTCCTTGATTTTGGAATGTTAAGTATTTTGTCCCAACAATGAGAAAAGTAGCTAAGATAAACTTGAAACTGATTTCAAAGTAGAAAAACATACATACCTACAGAAAAATGTCCGGTTTACACAATAGTATACAAAATACGTCTACAAAAACATAGGAACTGTTCACATTTTATTTCCATGAGCTGGATTACTTATCTTTTTAACTATATGGAGAATAATTTGTACTTTAAGGAAGGAAAGAAAACACTAAAGCTGAGCATTAAAAAAATTCTTCAAAATCTCATTTCTATTTTGCTACGGGCATGCTAAGCTATCTAAATATACTGCTTGCCATAATTACTGAATAAATTACCTCACGTTCTTAAGTTTTGTTCATACAAAATGAAAAGGAAAGGGGAAGACGTATGTATGCACATATATGTGTGTGTATGTGTATGTGTATATATCAAACCAAGGAAGAAAATGAAATAATAAACCTTCCCTGCCTACCATACATGCTAATTTTTGTATGTGTGTTTTTGAGACAGGGTCTCACTATGCAGTTCAGGCTGGCCCTAAGCTCACTTTGTAGCTCAGGCTGGTCTCATGTTAAATTTATTGAGTCAGAACTGAAATCAACCACACAAAGTACCTCACAGAAGTTAAAGTGCTGCTTTGCATGATCTGAATATGTTATTGAAGTAGTTAACTTGCTAAAACAGAATCAATATTACGTGCAGTGCCATCTCATTATCATTTTCATTCACGCCTCCCTTGATGGCAGGCATTGCTGGGCATCTCTTTAAGGCATTCATCTGCCATCTGTGTGTCTTCTTTGGTCAGGTATCTTTTCAAATCTCATGCCCATTTCTTATCAGGTTATTTGATTTCTTGTTGAATCGTAAGTGCTCTTTCAGTATTTGGACACACACTCTTTATTATATGTGTTGTACAGACACAGATTGAGCATAATTCAAAACTCTGAAACCCAAAGTGTTTCAAAATCCAAACTTTTGAAAAGATTTCAGCACATTGTAGAGATCAGATTTTCAAACTAGGAATATTCAAATGGTAAGCTCCATGTAAATATTCCATAATCTAAAAATATCAGAAACCTGAAACACTTCTGCATTTGACATTCCCCAGAGACTTCACACTGGCCTACCTCCCCATTCATGTTATTTTCTAATACATTGAGACAGGATCTCATGAAGAAGATAGGTTGCCCAAGTGGGGATCAAGTTTACAATCCTCCTGCTTAAGCCTTCCAACATGGTGGGATTATAGGAGTGTCTTGCCACAAAGAGCTCAATATGCTTCATTCTTTTAAAGAGACCATTATTTACTAGACTTTGTATTATGCACCAACACTCAGAATATGCAAGACACAGCACTTGCTGTCAATGGACCCTTAATCAAATTGGAAAAGAACAACAGCAACAAAAATAATATTTTTTTAAGACAGGATCTTTTTTTGTGATTCAGGCTAAACTGGAACTCACTATGTAATCCAGGTTAGCCTTGAACTCACAGTGATCCTCCTGCCTCAGCCTCCAGAGTGGTTGGATTATAAGCATATTCTGCTACTCCTGGCTATAAATTAATAACTAAATGTTATTATGTTTATAGTGACCTAGTGCTATAACAATGCATATGCAAAGCATTTTTGGAGTAGAAAAAAAAAAAGTCAATGTGGCAATGATAATTCTTCACAGATAAGGTAAAATGTGAAGTAAGTTTCAAACAATGACTCAGCATACCTTAAGTGAAGGAGGAAAGAGCGTTTCAGTACACATCAACAGCAAGGAGAAAAACCAAAGACCCCCAGGGTGCAGAGGCAGATTCACCTACACTGTGGGGCACAGATCAGGGTCATTCCTAAAGTATAAGGCCCTGGTGGCTCAGGATGGAGGTTCTTATGGGATTGCAAAGAGAAGTGCAGCCGCAGAGTGGCTTGTGGATGGGGGCTGATTCTTAGATTACATAGCACAGTGACCAGCAGTTTCCAGGAGAGGGATGTAGTTGAGCTGCAACAGAAATTGTCACCTGGGCAACTAGGAAGCTAAGATGTTCTGGCCGGAGGGCGGGGAGTATTCTGTTGCATATGCTACAGATATAATTTGAGCACTCTGGAATGCTGAGGCAGGAGGATCACAAATTTGAGCCTAGCACAAGTGACTTGGAACCTGCTTCAAAATAAAGTTCAAAAAATGTATAGGGTGTAGCTCAGTGTGAAAGCCCTGTGTTCCATCTCTGGTATGGCAAGAAAGAATACGTGCTTGGGGCTGAGGAGATAGCTCAGTTGAATAAGCACTTCCCTGGCAAGCACAAGGGCCCAAGTTCAGCCCCCGGCTCTACAAAAAATAAAAAGAAGAAGAATACGTGCTCACACACAGAGAATAACTTAAGAGACTGGACTGTTTTGGTAGCTGTACAATGCTAGATTCCACAACCACCATCGTGGAAGACCTTAGGCGCAATAGGAAGGATCTCAGAGATGAGACCATGAGAAGCACGGTTGGAGTTGAAGTAACATGCAATATAGTTAAGACTGTCAGAGTTGAAGCAACAGAAGTCCCACCAGGACATTAGACACAGTGAGAAGCCATATATTTCAAAAACTATTAACAGCACGGCAAGAGTATACACTTGTAGTTCCAGCACTTGGGAGGCTGAGGAAGATCACTCAAGTTTGAGGCCAGCCTGGGCTACATACTGAGTTCAAAACCAGCCTGAACTATATAGAGAGGCCCTATCTCAAAAATACACAGACACACACACACACAAATACATACATGTTTGGCACACACTTATGAGTCCAATCTTTGAGAGGCTGAGGCAGGAGGATTGCAACCAACTCAAGACCAGATTGGTCTATATAGTAAGAGCTTGTCTCAGACAGGGAGAGAGATAGACAGAGACAGAGACAGAGACAGGGAAGAGGGGAGGGGGGAGACCAGGGGAGGGAAAAACAGGAGGAAGAGAAAGTTATAAGATGTGTACCAACTTTCTTTGACACCAGTGGATAAAGTCTAAACTTTAAATACATACACAAATCAAAAATGTAGAAATAGGCTAAAAATATAGTTCAGCAGTAGAAAGCTTGACTAACACGCTCTGGGCAACCCAGTATACAAAAGAAAAAATTAAAGCAGAAAAAAACCTGGAAGAAAATAGTTTAACTGGGCATAGTGATGCAGGCTGGTAATCCCAATATTCAGGAGGCCATGGTAGGATGATCACTGTGAGTTCAAAGCCATCCTGGACTACATAGTAATTTCAATGCCAATGTGAACTACATACTGAAAACTTGTCTAAAGAAGACAAAACAGAGGGGCCAAGGAGATAGCTCTTTGGCTTAAACACCTGTCTGACAAGTGCAAGGTCCTGAGTTCAATCCCTGGTAGCACACACACACACACACACACACACACAAAAGAAAGACTGCTGAAATAGAAAGAAAACCTTTGGTTTGGGGAGATAACTCGGTGGTCTAAGCACCTGCCTGGTAAGCACAAGGACCCAAGTTCGATCCCAGGTACAGCATGTCATGTGAGTCAAACCTGCATAGCAAGGCCCTGTACCAAATAAATAAATAATAAAAGGGATGAGGCATAAGTTTCATAAAACTTGAGGCATCTAGTTTTATGCAAAAAAAAAAAAAAAAGAAGAAGAAGAGGAGGAAGTCTACAACCCGTAGTACATATATTTGAACTTCTGGACTTCCTTGTTATGAAAAGGAAGAAGAATGGCCTTTTAATGCTAAGGTCAGTTTGTGTTTCTCACTTACAAATGAAAGAATTATGGTTGATAGGTTTATATTGGCTTTATTTATTTTATTTTATTTATTTGTACTTAGGATAAGGTGTACAGGGTCTCACTGCGTAGATCGGACTTGTAGTGATCTGCCCGCTTACAGCCTCCCAGTGCTGGTATTACAGGCTGTGCCACCACACCCAGTCTCAAGCACTGTCTCAGTGTACCCAGGTGCAGGGCGGGCATGGCAGGCCTGGGGATCGAACCCCTTGCCCCTTCGTCTAAGCAGACACTTTAATCCACTGAGCTATTTGGCCAGCCCTATGTTGGCTTTAATATACAAAGTTAATTTCAAATTTTTATTTGATCTCAAACCCTGAAGATCTTCTGCCTATTCAAGGATATATGCATTGATGTTCTAAAAAATTATCACTCACCAGCAAATGCTACAGTTATGACCCACAGGATGAAATTCATAAAATGTGAGCCTAAGAGAGCCATTTCTTACTTTCTGGACCTTTTCTTTAACCACAGTTTTAACAAAAAAAGAAAACAGAAATAAGTGAAGTTGTGAGAAATATATACTTTAAATATTTGGAGAAATCTCTCCATTTTGTTTTCACAGTTTTGTTTTATTTTGGCAAGTCACGACAAAGAAGCTTAAAGCCTGAAAACAATAAAACAAAACATTGGGCAAGAAAGTGCCTGCTCATTATGGCATGTAGAATATCTAAAAGCTCAAACAAGTGGCGATTTTCATCGGCAAATGGACCAAGTTGTCAACATGTCATGTCCTTCATTTATCTACAGAAATAATTATTGATCATCAAACTGGAAATACAATAGCTAAGCTCACAGCAGGAAAGTCATGATAGTTAGCCAAGATATTTTTTCTGTTTATATCACATGACTATCCCAACATTATAAAAATTGAATTTAGCCAGTGGTGATGAAGCCTGTAATTCAGGAGGCTCACGCAGGAGGATTGCTGCAAGTTCAAGGCCAGCCTGGTCTACAAAATGAGTTGAAGGCCATCCTAGACCACACAGCAAGACCCTGTCTTAAAAATAATAAATTAATAGTAATAATGATAATTGAGTTTCAGTACAATTATTTCCAACATGTGTACATGATGACTTCAAGATTCAAGAGTGAGGAAAAGCAGTAAAACAGATGTTTCTTCAGAGCTGTTTGCACTGTAGCCTTAGCAGCGGCAGCGTTAGACCAGCTCGCCCTCAGCCCATCGTGCACCTAGCCCTCCTGAATCGGCCTTGCTAAGCCTTATGAAGACATGGTCAAAAGTGTCACTGCAGGAGCAAAGACAGGCCTCAGCTCTGACGTGAGCCACTGCCGGGGTTTGGTGCTGCTGTCATGTAGGGTTCCGTTGCTTTCCTCTGCTCTTTTTCATTTTCATTTTCTTTATTATTGTTGTTGATGTTGTCATTATTGTTACTATTTTAATCAAGACTTCAGGGGCCCAGGGAGATAGCTCAGTAGAATAAGTGCTTGCCTGGCAAGTTCAGGGTCCTGAGTTCAATCCCTGGTACCACCAAAAAAAAAAGATTCAAACATCAAGAGAGGTAGAGACCTTAAATCACTAGAAAATGAAATGCTTCCACCACACTGAGATGCATTTAGGGCTAAGAGAAATTGAAAACCTTCTATTGCCTTTTGCAAAAAACGATGGGTATTTGAAAGAAAAGTGGAAGAAAAATAACTTTGCCATACACGTGGCTGTCTCATGGTATTCAGACTGTCAGATCATGAAAGAAAAGGAAAAAAGGGAAAACCTGCTCAGCAGACCTCCACCCCTACATGGACAAACAAGAGAAAATAGTCACTTCTGTGTTCATTAAAGTGACTTTCCAGAGAGGAGAGAGATTGACACTGAGTTCATATTGCCAAAGTCACTGTCGGCCAGAACTGGAAACTGTTGCTTTTGTTTGTTTTTGTAAGTATCATAGCTTCATCAATGGGTAGATTAGCTGTACCTAGCTTTTTAGATCACTCTTAAAATTCAGTTTGCCAGTGTTTCATTGTTGTGGAAAATTATATTCAAAAGAAATTAAACGTTATTATTAATTCAAAACAGCAATTTATAGCTCAAAGAAACAAACTTTCTCTTTACAGTACTGGGGATTGAGCCTGAGGTCTCCCGCATGCTATGTAAGTCCTCCACTTCGGAGCTACATCCCCAGTTAAAACAAATTTTGTTTTTTGGAGTTCAGTTTCTTTTTTTTATTTTATTTTTTTCCACAATTTTATTGAAGAACAAATAGCAATGAGACAGTTTCAAATCAAATCAGTAAAACAGATTCAATAATTAATACATTACATATTGTTTTCTTAGTGGCTATTCATTGTACAAGGTGCAGACATGATATTCTATCTACAAATACTATTAGAGCAGATGCTTCTAATCAATGAATTAAGAGAATGTAGCTGTATACCTATCTTTTTTTAAAGCTGAATTATAGTACAGTTTCAATAATTAATATTTTTACATTTTTATCTTCCTAGTGGTTATCCATAGCACAAGAAGCAGACAGGAGGCCCTTTCTGGTTCCTTGGCCGCCATGGTGCCCGTGAAAAAGCTTGCGGCCAAAGGGGGCAAAAAAAAGAAGCAGGTCCTGAAGTTCACCCTTGATTGCACACATCCTGTAGAAGATGGAATCATGGATGCTGCCAATTTCGAGCAGTTTCTCCAGGAAAGAATCAAGGTGAATGGCAAAGCCGGGAATCTCGGTGGAGGGGTGGTCAAAATCGAAAGGAGCAAGAGCAAGATCACCGTGACTTCTGAGGTGCCTTTTTCCAAAAGGTATTTGAAATATCTCACCAAAAAGTATTCGAAGAAGAATAATCTGCGTGACTGGTTGCGTGTAGTTGCTAGCAGCAAAGAGAGTTATGAATTACGTTACTTCCAGATTAACCAGGACGAAGAGGAGGAGGAGGATGAGGATTAAAGCTCCTTTGTCTGGAATATTTTTATGAGTTCTTGAATAAAACTTGGGAACCAAAAAAAAAAAAAAAAGCAGACAGGATATCCTGTCCAAACACTATTAGTGCAAATCTTTCTTCTGATAGAATTACGTGAAAGTGCTGCATATTTATCCTAACTGCTCTGTATATACAAATATAGAATGGTCCTTCTTTTGTATCCCCTTTTTTTTGTTTAGTCCTGTCAGAGATGGGTATTCTATTGGCATTCAATTTTTATAGATGCTTGAGTTCAGCAAAACACTCCAACACAGTCCAGCAGTCCACAATAGTAGTGGGTTATCGGAAGAAGTTGTTGACTAGAGCCATTTACAGCTCAGTATATTATTATGGTTTTATTTTATATAACTAGTTTTTATACTTTTCAGCTGGATGGTTAAGACCAAGATAAAGCAAGACCTATATAACAAAAACTTTAACTTTTGTATCTGATGAGGTCAGTCAAATCCCCTCAGGGTTTATCCTGTAACCCTGTACCTCACTTTGTAGATCCTTTATCAGTGTCAGCCATGTGGATGAGTCACATGCACTGCTTGACCAGTTTGCTCTCTGTGAAAGCCAAACAAATAATTTTAATACAAACATCTTTTATCTAAAATAGAACTAACTACATGTGTTATATGTGTGTATTTTGCAATATTGTTCTGTACTTGAAATGTGAGATGATAGCAGCGCTACATGCTTGTAGTAACCAAAGTAAAGTAATACCCTTAGGAGTGGCGGTGCACACCTGCCTTCCTAGCCCTGGGAAGGCTGAGGCTGAAGCCTACTATAAGTTCAAGGCTATCCTGGGCTACCATAGTGAGACTCTGTCTCAAAAACCTCTACAGTGATGTAAAGAAAGAGAAATGCAAAGGTAGTAGTCTCCCACATGCCTCCACCCCCAGCCACTGAGCCCATCTCATTCCCTTGGTTTACCTACTTAGATTCCGAGGAATATAGAATATCCCTTCACCCGGTCATATTTACATATCCCGCATGGGCATCTAGCAAAGATTTGGGGGTGATTATTTTCAGGAGAAAAAACGTAACTTTTGATTTTTGATTATTTTCAGGACAAAATAATCATATTGTTTTGAAAATTTTTTTATTTTGGAATTATGTCATAAAGTTAATGTAAGATTTTGGTTATAAATTTTTCAAATGTTTTTTATCATAGAAAATTTTAAACATATTTCAAAGTATAGAGACTTCTACATGGACCCCATGTAGTCATGAATCAGCTTAAAAATAATCAACTAAAAGACAATATTTTTATATCTTCTCGATATTTATCCTCAAAAATTTAATAGGGGTTTTGAGGAGGTACTTGCATTGCCATGTTCATTGCAGTCAACACACTGAAAGAACCTGGAGCCCGGGGAGATGGCTCAGTGGAATAAGCGCTTCCCTGGCAAGCACAAGGGACTGAGTTCAATCCCTGGTTCCACCAAAAAAAAAAAAGAAAGAAAGAAAGAAACCACCTGAATATCCACTAATGGACAAATGGATAAAGAAAATGCATTTAAATGCAATAGAATGTTTCTTCAGCATAAAAAAGAAAGAAATCCCATCATTTGTTGTCATGTAAATGAGTCTGGAGAATGTAATGCTGAATGAGATTAGCCAGACAGAGAAAGGCAAATATTGCATGATAACGTTCATATCTGGAATCTAAAATAGTTAAATTCACAGAAACAAAGACTAGACTGCAGGTTAGCAGGTTCTAAGGAAATAGAGAAACAGAGAATTGATGGCCAGAATGAGTAAAGTTTCAGTTATGCAAGACAATTCTGGAAATCTTTTTTGCAGTGCCTTTAGCTAACAGTACTGTACTGTATATACTGTGTAATTACATTTGACTGAGATGATCTATGACCTTTCCTTAGGCATTCCCATCACAACAAAAACAATGTGGGGAGCAATAATTTTAAAGGTGTCAAGAGGAAACTTTGGTGATTGATATGTTTATGGTCTTCATGGGGATCAAGATTCTCATGTGTATATTTATCCTCAAATTCATCGAGTAGCATATATCACATACAGCTTGTCCCATTTCAGTCATGCCTCACTCCATAAAGTAAATTGCTAAAAAAAGAAAAGAGAAAGAAGAAGATTTATCAACTTCGTGCTACACATGACCTAAAACAGATGTGTATCCCTCCATTCTACTAAGAATTCCTGCTTCATCTTCTTCAGGAATAATATTTGGAATTACCTACATTCATACTGAAAATCACCAGCTGTGGGATGGCTAGTTCAAATGCCATGTGGGATATTTTCTTAATAGAAAAACAAAATATCACATACATAATGGCTTGTCATTTCTATTGTCTGTCATTTTCCCTAGGCCTTTTCAATGTTTAAGTTTAGGCAATATTTTAAAGATAAAATAATCATGAATTTATAATGCTGAGACCAGTTCAATTTCCAACTCAACTTTTGAGTCCAACTTCAAGAGCTGGACTGAACAGAGTTTTCACCTTATTGATCTTACACTTTTCCCTATTCCTTCCATCTTAAAGATTCCCATTCTCAATTTTCCCCCCAGTGGTACCAGGGATGGAACTCAGGAATTTGTGCTTGCTAGGAAAGCACATATTCCACTGAGCTATCTCCTCAGCCCCTTGATTCCCATTCTCAATACCACCAAACTAGTTTCTCTAATTTTCCACAATACATACTCAGTGGAAAGGACACCATTACCAATGATTTGGCTGCTAAAAATTAAAGTGTGTGTGTGTGTGTGTGTGTGTGTGTGTGTGTGTGTGTTAGTTATCTCATTCCTGGGACAAAGTACCCAGCACCCATAAGTTAGAGAAGTTTATTTTGGCTTGTGGTTTGTAGGAGTTTGAATCTATTTATTTATTTATTTATTTTATTTATTTATTTTGGCAGAACTGGGGATTGAACTCAGGCCCTTGGGCTTGCCAGGAAACACTTATTCTACTGAGCTATTTCCCCAGCCCCAAGGAGTTTGAATCTATAGTTGACGGGTTTCGGGGAAAAGTGGCACCTTAGATGAGAAACAGTTCGTGGCAGGCAGATGGAAGCATTGAGGGATCACAAGGTGAGCAGGGCTGTCTACCACGCATGCACACAGAAGTCAGCCCTTCCCACAGGCTTCAACTTCTAACATCAAACCAACCACAAGCCCCTCAGTGCACTAATCACATGACCCAATTCCATGACCCAGCCACCTCCCTAAGCCTCACCTATGCTCACCACACTTTGGGGACACAAGGTCTAAAGTATATATATATATATATATATTTTTTTTTTTCTTGACATTACTGGGAATTGAACTCAGAGCCTTTATACTGAGCTACATCACCTGCATTCCCTGTCTTTAAAATGTGTCTCTAGAATAAGAATTAAGAGATTTTCTTTAACACAAAAACAAAAACAAAAAAATACTATCCAGAACAGTAAATAAAGTTATATCAAAATGCTAGACGCTGTAAAGCATACAGATGAATAAGTATTAAAGCTCTTATCAGACCCAAAGAAGTTAAATCCTGACCCAGGAGAAAGCTGATTTATACCACGAGATGTCTCAATGGCTGGGGAACTTATGACACCAGGGACTTGCAGCCCTGCGACGGACAGAAAGAAGTGTGAAGTCACAAAAGACAGTGGCCATTCTGGAGTGGTCGGCCCTGGATGTACCCTATTTACCACACATTCACCCTGCCCCACTTTGGCCCAAGCACTAGAGCCAGGGCCTCTCAGCAGGCCCCATGCACTGAGGGACCAGAGAGCAGCAGGCCCGAGTGGGCCAGGGAGGAATTGTGAACCTGCATCTCCCATTCAGCTCAGGCCGCAAACCATGGCAGGAGACAGGAAGTCATCTTCTGGGCCCCAGTATCACAAGAGTAAAGACTTGGAAACCCTCATGTTGCAGCTGAGCATCTAAGAAGCGCTTTTACCAGCAAGCAACACTTTTAATAAACTTCACATACTTGTAGTTTTCTCCACCCTACTTTTCCACACACACACACACACAAAAAAGACATTTGAGGGAAGCTATTAACGGGTAGATAAAGACAAGGCCAAGCCTTGGAACAACTTGGTAAAAGCAGGCAATATGAATTGGAAAGAAAGCAAAACAAACAAACAACAACAACAAAAAAAAAAAAAAACCTCACTGATGTTCTCAAAGAAATCTGAAAAAGGGCTGGGGAAATAGCTCAGTAGAGTAAGTGCTTGCCTGGCAAGCACAAGGGCCTGAGTTCAATCTCCAGTTCAGCCAAAAAGAAGAACAAAAAAGAAATAGGGCAAAGGGCACCAGCACTAAAATGTTCAAATAGAGAGCTGGAGAGATAGCTCAGCAGACCGAGTGCCTGCTTGGGCAAGCACAGGGACTGGGGTTTGATCCCCAGTACTACATGCTGTGTGGGCCCTGTTTCCAGGTGAACTGAGTCAGCCACTGAGACCAGGAGTGATGTGTACACCTGTAATCTTAGCACTGGGGAGGCTGAAACAGGAGGATCACTGTGAGTCTCAGCTGTGTAGTGAGACCCTGTAAAGGTACAACAAAGCACACAAAAGACCCTGACTTAATTCTTAGCATTACCAAAAATCTCTTTGCATCTCAAAGAAACAGAAAATGAAAGCACGTAAGTTTCCTAGCAGTAAAGAACCCACTGAATTCCACACACAGAATATAATATAAACCCACATGTGAAATTTTAGATCACTGAGGAAAAAGAATACTTCAGATTTCTGCTAATCACTGAGATAATAATCTTTTCAAGAGAAAAATGGAAAATCAGGAATCTGAACAACTTCAGACTTCTAACAGCAACCTTGAAGAAAGATTCCAGTGAGAAATCCCTTCAAACTTTTGAAAGAAAAGCATTTTATATCTAGAATTGCAGCATCAGCCACACTGTTAGAGTGTGGTGGGAGAGACAGATTCCAAGTTCTCATGTCCAGCAAACAATGACTTCCAAAGCCTAGACATGAGGAGGAGGAGGAATTAGCCATGTTTGTTGAAGATCTCACACATGGTATACACAGCTGAGTTACATACAAATATTATAGGCAGTCAGACAGGGCTGGGCCTACAAAGGAGTCAGTGGAGATGATAATACAGTGCGCCTGTGGGTGGAGGACCATTGGTTGAAGTCCAGGCCTCAAGATAAAGATGGAGTGACCACACCTATTTCCCAGGGATAAACAGTAATGATGGATGTTCTAAGTAGGCATCAGCCACCTGGGTGGGGAACAAGATCCTGACCCATCACTTCCAGGAAAGGTCCTTGCTCTTTCCATGTACATTTGCCAAGAGATTGCTTCCCTGGCAGATCAATATTACCTAAGCAGCTATACTTGTAATCCTATTGGTTGATCATCATTCTGTCCCACCTTATACCTTCCTCATGATTTTGCTCTATAAAACTTCCTTTGAGAAGTGGTTTGTGAACAACCCGTTTTCCAAGTCCCCTCCTATCTCTCTGAGGCAGGAGTCCTCTTTCAATAGCTAGTCCAGGGCCAGGGAAATGACTCAGAGGAATAAGATCTTCCCTGGCAAGAACAAGGGCTGAGTTCAATCCCCGGTTCCACCAAAAAAAAAAAAAAAGTTTCTCAATAACTCAATAGTCCACTCTTAACCTTTACTATTGCTTAGAATTAATTCTTCAATGGGTCATCTAACAGGTTGGGAGCTATATTTTCTGTATATCATTCAGAGATACTGGTGGCATTCCTATAATAAACAGAGACATGAATGACAGAAAAGGATTCACCGTGCAGGTAAATTGGGCTCCTGAGGAAAAAAAGAGAGGTAGTGTGGGTCTTTCATCTGGGGTTATACGGAATGCTCCTCAGGTGGCTTCCAAGGCATGAGCAGAAAGGGATGTCCTTAGGAGAGGACTCAAGCTCAGATGGGTGGAGGAGACAGAATTCCTCAGCTTTCAGTAGCCTATCTGTGGGAAAACAGTGGTGAAATCAGAAAGCTAAGAAAGATATTTTCATCAGGGTCTCAAACATTTTATGTTGCGTGCACACCTTCTCAAAAAATGACTAAAAGATGTACTCCACAAAATGAGAAAGTAATGCAGGGTGTAAGGAAACAATTTATCTTTCTTTATCTTTCTAAACCATCATATTACTATTTTAATTACATCTGTGTTCAATGTTTACATTACCATAATGACAAAAATGAAAGTGTTATTTATAACTAAGCCATGTATTAAGAAATTCTTATTCTCATTTGCACGATTGGCTTTCTCTGAAGAAAATAACTATTGTATTTTTATTTGCTTCACTGTCTTTGTCAATAGCTCGTCTACAGTACTGGTGATTTGTCTATGTTTCATGGTATGGGGGATGAATGACCTGAACATCTTGAAGAGCCATGGCGTTCGGAGCAGCACGAGGTTGCAGAGAGCCCTCCGCAGAGCCAGCTTTTCCTTCATCTGTCTCCTGGAAGGTTCAGAGCCTTTCCTGCTGAGCACTCCCAGCCTTCACGACTCCTAGGCCAGGCTCCTGGCCAGGGCCTCTGATCTCCGCCCTCCTGCTGGTTCCTCTTGCTTCTCTTCCTTGCAGGATTTTGTTTCCTCTGCTCCCTTCTTTCCTTTTACCCTTCATTACCTTCTCATTTTGTGGAGTCCAGCCTTCAGTCACTTTCTGAGAAGGGGTGCATGCCACACAAAATTGCAGACCCCATCTGGAAATATCTGTCTTTGCTTTCTGATTTCACCTGTTGTTTTCCTGCAGACAAGCGTCTGAGGGCTGAGGAATTCTCTCCCCTCCACCTAAGGCCTAGTCATGCCCTCTGCCCACTGATCTTGGAAGCCACCTGAGGAGCATTCCTTAAAACCCCAGACTACAATGTAGAATACATGTGTTGAGAGCAAGATAAAAGAGAAAAGTTGCCTCTTAAGGTGGAGACATAAAATTCTATGCTAGAATTCAGAAATAGCAAGAAAATCATATAAGGGTGACATATGGGATTAAATTGAGAAATCAGCTGAAAGAATTAGAAATGTTTGCATCTGTGAAGGAAGAACTGGTGAAATTCAGAATTGTATTTTTCACAACATAGCTTGAAAACTAGGACTTTATGCATATTCATAGTTGCGATAACAGTAATGAGAAATTGAAATCATCTTAAGAAAATAAGATCACTAAAATAATGTCCAAATTCTGTCTTCCTAAATGAAGTAAAGGGCATTTTTTTTCACTTGTGTAATTTCTCTCATTATCAAATAATTTTATCATTAGTGAAGTCTGTCCTGTCTTCATTGAAACAAAATTATCATTAGTATAATTTGCTCAATGATTTATCCAAGAAATAAATAAATATTTATTTGATCAAAAAATAAATATGACTTAAAGGATCTCCTGATAGCACCGGAAGAATTAAGCCAAAAATCCTTGGCTGACTTGGAAGAATACAAAAAGTTCCATGAGCAGGCAGGACGTGACAGAGCTGCCTGAGAATGGCTCTGAAGCCTGCCCAGAGGTGCTGTGTGCAAACCAGAGGGATGGTAAGGTTTTGCTGTGTGGAGCTCCCAGGTAATTTAGGACCACAATGCTCTGCAGTGCATCCATGTGCTAATCACTAGACCAGGGAGCCTGAAAATGCAGGGGTGGATGAAAATATGGTCTTCTCTCCAGGTAGCACAGCATGCAAAGTAGAAGGAGGGGAGCACTGACGTAAAAGCTCAGAGAGTTTCAGGAAATGAACAAGGGGTCGTTCCAGATGAGAATGTGGAAGTGGGGAAGTGCAGCTTCGGAGAAGGCCCCTGCTTCAGTCTCTGTGTGTTCTATTGACTTACAGCAGTACCGCACTCATACCATCCATCCATCCATCTAGCCATCCATCCATCCATCCATCTAGCCATCCATTCATTCATCAACTGCACAACTCATAAAGTATTTTCCATGGCCTATAACTGGATTAGGCCTTTGGTATACTGTGTATTTCTGAGCAAGGGCAAGAAAAGAGAGATCACAAACCAAATTCAAATAAAAGAGTGCAGGTTGGTGCGCAGAGGATGGAGGACAGGAAGGGACAGAGGAGGCAATGAAGATGAGCCATAAAAATTAAAGGCAGAAAGGCAGACTTAATTTCCTCTGTTATTCATGATTTATTTTCTCCATGGCCTCTAACCCCTAAAATTCTATCTTGCTCTTAGGAATTTTAAAAGCACTTTGGAGGGGCTGAGGAGATGGCTCAGTAGAATAAGCGCTTCCCTGGCAAGTGCAAGGGCCTGAGTTCAATCCCCAGTTCCACTGAAAAAAAAAAAAAAAAGCACATTAGAAAAGCAATTCAAATCCTTAAACTTCTACAGAAGCAGTGTTATAGCGAGGAGTGGTACACATGCCTGCACTCCCAACACTCTGGAGGCTGAAGCAGAAAAATTCCAAGTTCAAGCCTGCTCTGGGCAATTTAGCATCTGTCTCAATATGAAAAATAAGAAAGGCATGGGATGTAGCTCAGAGAAACAGGCTTGGATTCAGTCCCTAGTAACACAAAAGGAAGAGGAGCAACAATCAGGCCTGTTTCTCTTGGTTTTAGAGTTGGTATCTCTCACACCCTAAATGGCATAAAATGGATTGGCACATTGGCCGCTAAGTGCAGAGAAGAGGCCTTCCCCAGTGCCACTGTGACATTCCCCCATGGCTCTGCTGATCCCTTTGCTTTTCTGGATATAGTGGTGCGAGCCTGTCATCTCAGCACTAGGGAGGCTGAGGCAAGAAGACTGCCATGAGTTCAAGGCTGATCTGAATCACATAGTAAGACCCTATCTCAATAAAAAGATAGCTCAATGTTCTCAACTCCTATTATGTTCTTGTGTGTCTCTGTACTACAGTTCCACACCAAGGAACTGAGTGGGTCACTCCCTTCCCTCCATTTAGCTGTAAATACTGCCTTAATGGTGATCCCAACTTCCACTGTCCTAAAAGAGTTACAACATAAAATAACAAAAGCTTCAAAGTAGGGGGGCTGGGAAGTTGGCTCAGTAGAATAAGCATTTCCCTGGCAAGTGAAAGGGCCTGAGCTCAATCCCCAGCTTCACCAAAAAAAAAAAAAAAAAAAGTAATGGTCTAAAAGATTTACCATTTAGGGGCCAGGGAGATGGCTCAGTAGAATAAGTGCTTCCCTGGCAAGTGCAAGGGTCTGAGTTCAATCCCAGGTTCTGCCAAATACAGAATAAAACAAAAGCCTTGAAGGGGTCACTGACTCCAGTGAGAGAGGCAGTGGGCGCCTGGCCTTTTCAGTGCTGAATCCCAAGTTAGCAGGGCTTCTGGAGCGCTTTCTTTTCCCTGTTCCTGCTGCTACCTTCTCCCTGATCTTCAAGAAACCTTACACTTCCTGGTTCCTACTTACTTACCACAGGGTGTGCCTTTGGAAATTCTTTCTCCACAATACACAAGAACCTAGACATGACCCATTCAACTGTAACATGGGCTTCATTCTTTTGATGCCCAAGTCATATTACAGACAGTCATGTTCAGTAGAAATATAGGCAATCAGAGAGGGTGAGGCCTGATCCTTGAGAGAGTCAGCACAGAAGATGAGAACACGCTATCACAGTGGGTTGAGGTGGAAGACCAGGTCTCAAGGCAAAGATGAGTTGACTACACCAACTTCCCCAGGGATAAACACTCATGATTAGTACTCTAAATAGGCAGCAATTCCCCGGGCAAGGGACCAAGAACTTGACCCCAATCTTTTGTAAAGTCCTTGTTCTTTCCATGCACACTTGCTATGTAACCTGCTTCCCCATTGGATCAATATTACCTAAGCAGCTATACTTGTAATCTCACTGGGGGACCATCGTTTTGTCCCACCTTACAACCTCATGGTTTTGTACCCACCTTGTGATTTTGCTCTGTAGAACTTCCTTCAAGAAGTGGACTCGTGGGCAGCCCACTTTCAGGGTCCCCTTCTCTCTTAGAAGCTTTCTTTCCCTCAATAAATATTTCTTCCTCTAAACCTCTGCTGTTCCTTAGAATTCATTCTTTAGTTCTGGAGAACATGAACTCAAAGGAATGGATATCTAGGAGGTTTAGAGTTAAAACATTTCTCTTCTGTCATTTGAAGGTCCTATGTCATCCCCATATCAATATTCAATCACATTGGCATGCCATAGCTCATCTCTCCCTTCCTTTTTTGTGGACATTTGAGTTGATTTTTGCCTTTTGGTTGTTATGAATAATGTTATCAACATTCATGTACAAGTTTCCCTAGAGACATAAAGTAGATCAGTGGCTAGTAGGGGCTCAAGTAGGGAGGGAGAGGAGACTGGCTACTTTGCGAGCTCAGGATCTCCTTCAGAATGATGAAAAGGTTTTCCAGGTGGGCTCTGGGTATACCTGACACCACTGAATTGTGCAATTTGGTTAAACTAAGAAGTGCTGAGCTTGATGGCTTTTGTTATAACAGTATCAAGGGAGCAACTCACTTCTCACTCACGTTCTCTTCTGTAGGAAGCCCCATTTCTCTTGTCCACCTGCCTCCCTTGCTCAGTCCTTTGGCAAGGCTTGGGCCCCAGGGAGCATCGGGGCTGAAAACTTGGAAGAAAGTGCCCCAAGCAGAATATCCTGTGGCAGAACTGAACTGCACAGAATTTCTACAGAAAATCCATCCTCTCCCATCCTGTGCCTGTTCATGTTGGTCCCTCTTCACCCTAACTGCTGACATCTTTCACAGTTTCTATCAGAATTGCTCCATTATATCATTTTTTTTCCTCTTTTCTATATTTACAGCAGGGTCTACAGGGTCTCATTACATAGATCGGACTCCTAGTGATTCTCCTAGTTTCAGCTTCCCAAGTGCTGGGATTACGAGTGTGCACTACCATGCTCAATTGCAGTCTCAGCTGCCAAACCTGGGGGACCAGCATGGCACACTAGAGATTGAACTCGGCCACTGAGCTCTGCCTAAGCAGGCGCTTTAGTCCGCTGAGCTATCAGTCCCGCCCTGTTGCTCTGTTATAAATAGCTGAATTCTCCTGATTCATTCTGTACTCTTGGTTTGGTTTCAGGCTGTCATCACACACACACACACACACACACACACATCCTGTGCAGTAGTTCAGCATGAGCAGCTGGACAGAAAGTCTACAGAATTAGCAGTTCCCCCCACTTTGCCAGCAGAGAAAGAGATTCATCCAACTTTTTTTTTTTATGTTTTTATACAAGGTTTCACTATGTATCCCAGGCTGACTGTGAACTATTAGTGATCCTCCTGTCTCAGCCTCCCAAGGGCTGGGATTATAGGTGTGTACTACCACAGCCAGCAATATCTAGCTTTACACATTTATTAAAAGTTGATTGTACATAGAGCTGGTGCCACCACCTTGGTATGTTTTTAAAGAGAATTTTAAAAATAATGAAACACTAGAAACAATACAGAATTTCAAAGAACAAGATGACAGGATTTCAACATGGTCATTATACTGCATGTTGTTGTCTTCGAAGTAGTTGCTCAGATTACCAGACATAAGCATGTAAAATTGGTCCAAAAATATTTTTTTTTTGTATTTTTGAGACAGGGTCTCACTATGCAGTTCAGGCTAGCCTTAAGCTCCCTTTGTAGCTCAGGCTGGTCTCAAACTCACAATAATCCTCCTGCCTCAGCCTCCCCGTGCTGGGATTATAGGCCTGTGCCATCATGCCCGGCTAAGGTCCAAAAATATTGTGTTCATTTCAATAAACCAAAAGAAATCAGTTAGCTATCTTGTCTATGTTACCACTATCCGTATCTACTACCTCTCACTTCCCACT
>PVKA01021940.1:6402-37962 GCA_004027165.1 Ctenomys sociabilis
AAAAAAAAAAAAAAAAAAGAAAAAAATAAATAACCTGCTTTTTTGTTAAGATATGTTAAGTGAAGAGATAAAGATTTTTACAAACAACAATTATTATAGGGTTTCTGGGTGTTATCTCTAAAAGGCTCACCATCACTGGTTTAGAGGGTATTGTCAGTAAGTTCTTTGTGGAAGAAATATGTGGCTGAAATATTTTACTAATTTATGATACAAATCATTTTGTTCTTCTTAAGAAATTGCTTGTTATAATCACAGGACCCTCCTCCAGCAGCTGTTGTCCTCTTCTATCTTTAGATTTCCCTATTTTGGTTTATAAAATTAATAAAATGTATCTGCTGCAACACAGTATTTCAATTAATTTCCTTATTTTTTTAATGTTCAACAATTCCATCGCTGCTACAGTTTAGAATCAGTCAGGGAAAATCTATGGCACACATGTTTCACAAAAGGATTGCCTGTTATAAAACAGTGTAAAAGATCTTTTTTCCAGTTGAGTTCTTCATGATATCACTGGAGTTATGAACTGTTATTGTTAGATGTAAATACTGCAGGCAGTCAGACAGGGCTGGGCCCTCAAAGAGCCCAGTATGGAAGGCAAAACACCTGGCAACTGTGGGAAAGACAGGCACTCCTGACGTGGGCCAAAGCACAAAACAAGAGTAAGCAAATGCAGCCACATACCTCCCTAGGTATGGGCATCTTAAATAGGTAGCAATCACCTTGAAAGAGCCAGGAAGAGTCACTAAGCCAATTCCCTAAAGGAAAAGCCCCTAATCTGTATTCAAGTCTACTTGTTACCTGACTCACTGCCCCATTTGATCCTGATTTGATCAATTTTGAGCAATTATGCTTGTGATCTTATTGGTGGACCACAGTTTTCTCCCACCTCATGCCCATGTTGTGAGTTCCCATGTTTTGCACCTTGAATCTGCCTCACCTTGTGGTTTTGCTCTATCAAGATCCTGAGAAAAGGCAGGTTCCTTGGTGACCCACTCAGGTTGCCTTCTGTCTCTCTCCTAGACAGAAGCTTTTTTTCTTCCAATAAATGCATTCAGCTCCTAAGCTCTATTGCTTCTGAAATTCATTCTTTGATATTAGAGTGCATGAACTTGTCCCAGGTATCTTTTGGTTGGGAGTTTCATGTTCCTAAATCAGTATGAGCAGGTAGTCCAAGAAAGAGGTAGGCCTCTGCCACATATTTCCTTAAGCAGTCCTTTATTTTTTTACTTCATCTTCTTTGAAAGGAGTAGCAATCATGAATTGTTTATTTTATTTTATTTTGTACTTTAGTACAGGGTCTACAGGGTCTCAGTACGTGGATCATACTCATAGTGATCCGCCTGTGTTCAACCTCCCAAGAGCTGGGACTACAAATATGCGCCACTGTTCTATTGCCCTCTCAGCATTCCCTGGGGGCAAGGCCTGCACAGTAAACCCAGAGTTGAAACCCTGGCCTGGCGTCTGACTAAGCAGGCACTTTAATCCACTGAGCTATTTGGCCAGCCTTGCAATCACGTATTGTACAGGTGGTTTACTTGCATGCTCTTTGCCACATACAAGTGACTCATTCATACAAGGCATGTTTATTCATGTACCATGAATTAACTGCAAAGTATTTAGACAGATGTTATGTGATATCAATAACAGTAAGGCTGTGATAATTGGGGCAGCCAGAATTCTCAAATTAATTAAAGGAACACACTATGATCTATGTAATTTCGTGTATGACCTAAGTGAGGTCAAAAGTCTAAAATATGGATTATGGCCCCCAGAAGTCCAGTAAATTGGTTCCTGCCTCTGATGCATGCCTATTATTTATGTTAATGACTATTGAATGACACTTTTTCAGCTCTTTCAATTCTTTGCAAGACAGAAATCCTACTTATAATGGGTGAGAGTTCAAGGCACAACTAAGCCACACCCAAGCACTGAGTATAGTTCTTTTAACAGCTCTCAAGTGAGTTACAAAATCTTAATGTTTTTTGCTAATTTATAACTTCAAAATTTTCAATAGTTCCATGGCTAGAAAAATTTAGCCCTTGTTTCCACCATTATAATGCCTCAGACAATTTAGTAGATTCCTTGTATTCAGATGTATATAGCATATCTTCTTTTTTACTAATTATTTTATTAGTAGAAGTATGTAATACATAATGTTTATATGCCTTTTTAATTTAAAAAATTTGAAGAGAATATAACATAGAAATAAAAAATTAGGAATAATACAGAACTTCATTAAACAAAATAATATGAATTCGACAGTATTTGTTGTATTGCAGTGTTGTCTTCAACTTGGTTGTTTAGACTATCATTATGTGCATGTAAAATTGACAAAAGAAGAACAAGTTATAAAAAATTTAAAAAAGAGAAAAAAAGAAGACAACAATAACAAACAATTAAGCATTAACTGCTTCATTCTATAGAGCAGCAGAAATCCAGAATACAATTACCCAAGCCTTCTGCGTACATACATAGATATATCTTTCTCCCCTGCCCTTCCTTTTGACAGACTCATTCCATTTTCACAGTATCTCTTGTACCCTTCAGACTTTATTTACTCTTTCAGTTCTTACACTAGGGAGACAATGCCATGTTTGCATATGTGGGTCTGATGTACTTCACTTCAGGGTGTAGTCTTTAGTTGCATCCATTTACCTATAAAATTCTCAAGTTTATCCATCTTTACAGCTGAGTAATAGTCTATTACTACATTCAGTTTTTATAATTGCACTGGCCCCTTTCCCTCTACTACTATTAAAATGTCTAATGCTATCTCATTTTGGAGAATAGCTTTTCTCATTAACTTTACTTCTTTTTTAGGAGATATGCAGTGTCAGTTAAGGCCCACTGAGTATAGTTAGTTAAGGCTCAATGTGTCCCATGACACCCTGCAACCCTAGGAAAGGGATAAAGGCAGAAGCCAAGTATCCTAACAGTGAAACATGCTTCTGGACCACCGATGCTATAGGTGGGTACATTTGCAAGTTTGTAGATTTTTTTTTTACAGTTTACCTTGTAACCATGCTAATCCTTATGTGCATCTTCCTATCCATCCAGGGGTAGCTGGGGCCACAACTTGGTCTCACAGGACAATGAGTGCCACTGGGGGCTTCTGATCTAATTCCAGTGTGATTAAACTAATCTGTTGCAAACCAGTCTTTCACCTGTAAAGCTATTGTGTGTATACATTGTGTGTGTGTGTGTGGTGTCCCTCCCAAATATTTAGTGGAGTTAGGCCAATGAGATTAGGAGTGATTTTTTTTGTACCTAGCATAAGGGGGCCTTTCTACTGATTTGTCTTATAGTACGGGTTTACCATAGATATTGATCCCACATTTGAAAATAGCCACTGAGGGCCAAGGATACAGCTCAGTGACATAACTGCCTGCCTAGATAGTGCAAGGTCCTGAGTTTGATCCCTGGTACCACAAAAACAAATAAATAAATAAATAAATAAATAAGAATAGCCATCTTGATATTTATTGTTGTTGAGCCTCAAGGTAGGAGCCTTACTTTTATTTAACAGGGGACTCACTAATGCTTATAGAGAGGCTTCAGTGACATCATAGAAAAAAGTTTTTGATTATGTCCAGAATCATTCAGAGTATAATTTACAGCCCACTCTTTTGTAATGGTGGGCTAAGCTATGAACTATAGAACTCTTTCATATCTAATTAATATAGTACTAATTTATTTTAATCATCTCCATGAAGTAGGGATAACCCCCAACAGAGTCCTGATGTGCTTGACAAGGGGAGTAAACCATATATCCAGCAAGAAGTTTGTTGCAATGATTCTGCATATTGTTTGCCCACATTAGAAAGGAATTGCAGCCTCCTCTAAATGGCAAAGTGATTAGTAGAAGGGCAAATAGTAATAGCACTCTCTGAGGACTTTACCATTTACTTGAACAAGAATCAAGTCTTCTGTTGGTTCTCAGGAGTATTCAGATGGTTGCTCGCCTCCAGCAACAGTCCCTGGCTCCCAGAGTTTGAGTCTGGTGTGGTGTAGTACTGGCCTGTTATCTTGACAGCTGAAGAGGTTGACAAGATCAGGATGTATTGTCCTTCCCCAGTTGGTCTTAGAGAAGGAGAAGATGAGGGAGGGCACTTTACCTATACTAAATCTTCAGAGTGGAATATGGGAGTTCTGAGTTCTGTTTTCTTTAGGCTGAGATCTGTAAGCTGTTGAAGAGTTTATTGCAATTTAGCCAATGAGGTGATGTATCCTAGTAAGGCATCTATTTTCTTTCTGTCTGTCTGTCTTTCTGTCTTCCTTTCTTCCTGTTTTTCTGTCTTTCTTCCTTTTCTTTTCTTTTTTGATTCTTGTATTTGGTTGATAGAGGGTCTCACTACACAGGTTGGACTCACAGCGATCCTCCTGTTTTCAGCCTCCCCAGTGCTGGGATTACAGGCCTACACCACCACTCAGTGACTAACTCAGTGCACTCCCTGATGGGGCTGGTGCAACATGAGATGCCTGGGATGGAACCCTTGTCTCTGTGCT
This sequence comes from Ctenomys sociabilis, assembly GCA_004027165.1. Lineage (NCBI taxonomy): Eukaryota > Metazoa > Chordata > Mammalia > Rodentia > Ctenomyidae > Ctenomys > Ctenomys sociabilis. Next base: position 10,909 of record PVKA01021940.1, read on the forward strand.
TGCCTAAGCAGATGCTTAGTCTGCTGAGCTATCTCGTTGGCCCGGCATCTGTTTCTTTATTGAAGAAAAAATAATTAGTGAGAAAAAGACATCCATACAGCATTTCAAATGGACTTAGACCTAGGATTTGATAAGAGCTAAATGCAGTCAGGCCACTGTACATGAGTCTCCTGAGCCACTTTATGAAGATATCTTTTTAGGGCCTCATTTACTTTTTCTACCTTTTCTGATGATTGCATCCTTCATGCACAATGATGATGATGACAGAGAATGCCTAGTGCCTGAAAGACATTTTGTGGGTCTGTTGTTTCAAGGGAAGGCCCACTATCACTCTGTAAGCTCTTAGGAAGTCCAAATCTAGAAATGATTTCTGAAGCTAAAACTCTTCCCGCCCTTTTCTGTTCTATTAGGGAAGGCTTCAACCCAGATTGTAAAAGTACTGACTTAGAACAAGAAGGACTGAAGGCCCTCATTTTCCAGCATATGAGCAAAACTAAGCTACCAGTCTTCTTCAATGTGTTTACCATGTCTCTATACACCTAGAAGAACTATGGGGTTTTTTTAAGAGGATTTCTTTTGGCAGAGCTTACATATTTTACTTATATCCTACATTGTCGAAAAAAGCGCTTTTCCTATGAATAATTTTGAGGCCATCATTTGGGTCTTGTCTCTCCCCAAATAAAAGGTTTGGTGCAAAAACTTAATAGTTTTCCATTTACGAATACCAGGAAGGAACAATTTACCACCACTTGATTGTAAACATGCAGAAGGAATGAACTCTCCTAGGAGAGAGCCCATTGGATTTTTGACTGGGAATATTTCAGTCAAGTATGATCAAGGGAAACTTCCTAGATCAGGGACACCTAAAGGGGGTGCTCTAAAGCAGGCTTTTTTAATGCTACATCAGCTAGTTGATGACCTTCAGATATTTTATTAGCTCCCTTTTGGTGCCCTCTACAGTGAACTGCTGCTACTTTGAAGGGCATACAGACAGATAATAAAAGATCGTCTATCACTTTATGATACTTTTTGGAGATCCATTGGCTGTTAGATAAATTCTCTCTTCCCATATAGCTTCATGAGTATGTAATACTTGGAAGCATATCTTGAATAAGTATAAATATTGACTTTTTGTCCTTTGTCAAATTGAAGGCTTTGGTCAGAGCTATGAGCTCTACAAGCTGAGCACTAGTCCCAGGTACAGGTGATCAACTTGAATATTCCACCTTTCTTATCCCATGAAGGAGCTGCCATCACAGAAAAGGATCAAATCAGGGCTTGTAAGGGGTGTGTCTAGTAAGTCTTCTCTGGCTGCATGTGTGTGGAGAACTACCTGTTCAGATCTGTTAACCTCCTTTCTAGCAAAAAGATGGCAGGATTTAACGAGAAGCATGTGTTTATTTGAATGGCTGTTTTTTCTAGAAGTAGAGCTTGGTTTTAAAGAATTTAATTGTCTGATAGCCATAGGCTCCCCTTAGAAGGAAGAAATGAGATGCATTGTGAGGTACACTTACAGTGAGAAGTACCCATAGTCAGCTTGGATGCCTCTGGCACTAACAGAGCTACAGCCGCCATTGCTTGAGGCAAGCGGGCTATCCTTCCATTACAATAATTCATGATTCAGATGCCCAATGCTGTGTAAGCACTCCCAAAGCCATACCTCCCCTCTCATCAACATATAAATTGTAATGGTGTCCTGTGGATAGGCTTAGGGTGGGAGCATTTAGAAGTGCTTGTCCAAGTTTCTGGGAATCAAGTTCCCTGGTTAAAATACGAATTTCTACCTTTTGGTTCTCTTTTATAAGTTGATAGAGGGGCTGTGCATCTCCCCATATCCAGGTAGCTAAAGGTGACAGAAGTCTACAATTCCCAGGAATCTTCTTAGTTGTTTTAGAGTCTTGTGCTATAAGAAAGAATTGGTTTAGTTGTTTCTTTCCCCAACCTTCAGGTTCCGTTGGATATGGTGAAGCCTAAATATTTTACCTTAATACTGCAACAACATGCTTTAGATTTAGAGACCTTATAACTCTGTGTGCCAGAAAATTTAGCAGAACATAGATGCCTTCACTACAGAGATCTTCAGAAGGGCACATAAATGTTTATCATCTACATATTGTGAGGCTGTAATATGGGAGAATACAAAACATGCGAAGTCATGGGAAAGCACTTGCCAAAAGACGTGGACTATCCTTCAGCCCACAGGGATGCACTGTCCCTATCAGTGAGAAGCCTGCTCTTGAGTATTTTCAAAAGCAAAAAGAAACTTGGAACCTGTATGTAAAGGAATACAAGAGAAAGCATCATTTAAATCTAACACTGAAAACCAACCCGCATCTTCCTGAATCTAAGAAAGGCACATGTATGGGTTAGGTACCTTTTGTTATAACCTGTATAACCATCTCCATTTTGTAACTAGAACAGCTATTTTGTTATACAACTCTGTATGTTTCCGTTATAACCTGTGTAACTCTGTTTTGTATCCAGACACCACTGTGTTGTCATATGACTCTAAGTTTCCACCACAACTGTTCATCATTAAATATATAGCTCCATTTTACATCCAGCCACCATTGTGCTGTCATATAACTCAGTAAGTCAGCATTGTCTTGTTATGTAGCTCAGTAAGTTTCCATGATAACTATTCATTATTCAATCGCCAAACCACACAATATGTCCAATCTGTGATTAATCTATAATTAATACAAATTGCAATTGCTTGTTCTAAAATTGTACCTACCTGTTATAAAAATGTAACCTTTTGTTCTTTTGATTGCCTTGATTGAATTCACATGCCCAGGTTGACTGCTCACTTTGTGGTTTAATGTTGTAACCTGCCCAAAGTGACTCCATCTTTGCCCTAGCTATGACCTCCTCTAGCTTTCCCACACACCATGTTCCTGTTCTGTATGTGCCAGCTCCCCACCTGCACCCTCCCTTAATGAACATCCAAGTTGCTATGTACCAAATATGGTCAGAAGCAGAAACTTCTGACTCTGCCAAGTTCCCTATCCTAGGTAACCGACCTCACCCTGCTTTGTGGGTTTTGAGCTTAACTACCCCTACCTGCCTTGCCTCTGTGCTCCTCTTTGCAACGTTGCAGAGAGTCTGCTGCTGGGTACCAGCTAAAATAAAGCGCTACTTTCTTTTTGGATGTTTGCCTCGTTGTCTCCTTTTTTGAGTTACAACACCTTTGAGTGCATTGGCACTATTGCCTCATTTAGTAACCTAAGGTCCTGCACTAACCTCCTTTCCCATTGGGTTTTTGAGTTCCCAAGGTAGGAGTATTGCACTGGGCTCAAGTAAGCCTTGTGCTCTTAGATTATTAATCATACATAATAATCCTCTCTTTACATCAGGCCGTAGAGAACATTGTTTCTGGCCAGGGAAAATAGTAGAATCTCTGTTATGTATCTGTAGTGGAGCACCTCTTATTGACCTACCTATTTCATCCTTAGTTGCCTATACTTTAGAATTTATTTCTATCTCCATGGGGAAGATGGTGCACCTGACTAGGGCACATATATATTACAATATTTACATAAAATCTCTCATGGATGAGAAAGCTGGGCTTTTAGACATAACTAAAAGCAATGTGTGAAGAGAAAGTTATCCCAGTTACAGCTTAAGCAAGATATTTTTTAATGACAGTTTTTGTTGAGGTACAATGACTGGAAGGAAGGTCAGGGTTAGAGATGGAAAAAGAGACCTGTGCCAGTGTCCGGTGATCAGCTGTTTTGTTTTCCCCTTTCTAGTCATGATTACTCAGAACTCCTCCACAGAGATAAAAGGTAGAGATAACAGTCTGACTTGAGGGAGGAGGCAGCCCAGGGGCCCTTTAGTCTCACTGGACAACATGGGAAGCTGAGTGTGAGCCTGGGGCCTCCACCTCTCTAGTAGCTGTCAGTAGCTGTCTTGGCAGGGCATGGCTTAGACAACTTCCTAAAGCAGTCCCTCTTAAGGTGGCCTGGATTTTGACAGTAATAGCAGATGAACCTAGTCTTTGAGCTCTCTTTGGAGCCCAGAAAAACCAGACTTACAGTCTGTTTTGTGGTGGCCACAACAAAGGCAGCTTTGATCTCTTGATTTTCCCTTTCTGGTTTTCTTCCTGTTCCAATTACAGAATACTAAAGTGGTAGTTTTTGTTGTAGCTCAAAAATCGAATGACAACTGTTGTAGCTCAAAAATTGAATGACAACAAGGCAAGTCCAAAAGACAAAGAAGTGCTTTATTTTAGCTGGTACCCAGCGGCATACACCCAAGCAAGTTTGCTAGATTTGTGCAAATCTCAAGTGAGGCACAGTTTTTAACAGGGAAAAACCACAAGAGTAGGGGGAGGAGCAGGGATTTTACAAAGCTTATTTTGAGTTAATCATGTCCAAGCATTAACACTTTGTTTCCATAGACGAGGTCATATTTTGTCTTAGGCATTGTTTTTGTTCTGGTAGTCAGAAGGACTCTGATGACATTTTTACCCATTTTCAGGTGTTGTTTGTTTCCCATAATTGGAAGGACAGTTTAACTCATTTTGCCGAATGTTGAAGAAACACTTTTTTATCTTCTCTCTAAAGGCTAAGAAACACTTTGTTTTTGTCCAAATAGTAGGCATGGGTGGGAGTTTACGAAAGAGAGGACAAGATATCACAAAATGGAGTTCACATAAATTTTACAAAATGAAGTTGGTTGAGCCAGGTTACAACAGTTTTTACTAAGTATCAAGTAAACTATCTGGAGCGTGAGCTGTATTTTGTAGTCCTTTTCTAGTACTTGAAGCTGACTGAGTATAATGAAGTTATCTGTAAGAATAATCTCCCCCCTCTGTTGAATTAGGATCTGTGAAAGTATGTTTTATGAGTGTCTCTATTAACATTCTAAAGGTCAAAGTGTTTTCATCTCTCTCCTGACAAATAGTTGAAAATTTAAAATAACTAGAAGGCTTGGTTTTAGTTCTTATTAGATCTTCAAGGATATACACTTGAAATTATTTCCTGTTCCAATCTCCTGCCTGGCTATGAGGCCAGCAGAGGTCTTGGGGAGCGACAGTTTTGGTTCAAGTGGGACCTGCTTCATCCCCTGGCTGTCTATCTTCTGACTGTTTAAAATTAACAATGTGATATCTATCCCCAAATGTAATAGCAGCTTATAATGCTACTTGTCTCTCATTTGAGGTTGATGTTTAAGATTAACATTACATCCTTCCAGCGTAGTTTATAGGTCTGAGTTAAACCCTCTAAAGACATCAATGTACTTATCAGGGTAATCCGAAAATTTTCCTACTTCTAACTTGATCTGTCTTAAGTTATTGAGGGAAAGAAACATAAATAAAGGTAATCTCATATGTATAATAATTATATCTTGAGCATAAATATGAATTATTTCTTAATGTAAAGAAGATTTGAATATAACACAATTCTGACCACTTTTCTTTTTACAGTATAATGTTAGCCATAAAAGAATATAAAAATTAATATTTCCTTCTGCGCTTCATTTTGGCTGTAGGGGATAGGTAGTCCACATGCATGTGCAGAAAAACATTAAATGGCTTTTTTTCAACATGTAAGGGTTAAACATCTTCCAATGTTAATGAGGCAGTCTAAACGGAGTGCATGGAGATTTCAATTATGAATTTCCAATGTCTAAAATTAAAAAAAAGAGATAGTTTGGACATTCTCCTCCCTATTTCTAATTGGTCTTTATACCCTCAAGGCATCCCTCCAGTAGATTCCACTTGTTACAGTTTATCTCTCATTGTCCCCTCAATGTCTTATGCAGTCATGGAGCAGACACTTCTAGAGTTTGAGATTGATTCATGATCAAGGATGACACTATGGGTCTTAGTGCTGCTGGGATTATGGGAGTGAGTACTTCCCCCCAGCCTAGGGCAGAGAGCCTGAATGCAACTTAAGAAAGACAGACTTGTAAAACTGTCTCATTGATATTTGTACTTCAATAAAACAAAAATAAAATAAAATAAAAAAAGAAAGACAGACTTCCTCCCTGTTGCCATTATTGCTGCTCCTCCTCGCATTTGCTCTCTTGCTCTTTAACACTTTGCCACCACCGTGGACAGTTATTCTCTGCCCTGTGCTACTCTGCCTTGGAGTCAGCTGAGTATGGAGCTTCCTTCGTTTTCAGTGTCAGATATTTGTCTCAGCAATGAGAGAAGAGTAACTGACGCACCTCTCCAGGGCAGGTGGATGCCATCTGGAGAGAGACTTGAAGACAAAGTTGGACTAGCCGATCCACTCTTGAAATGGTGCCCAATTTTATCCTCCCACAAAGCTCATGAACTGTGCATTTACACCTATTATACCCTCAAAGTGGCCCTTAAGTAGATTTCACTCCAGAACAAGTGGATGCCATCTGGAGAGAGATTGGAATGCAGAATTTGATCAGCCCATTCACCCTTGAACTAGTGCACAATTTCATCCTTCCAGAAAGCTCATGAACTGTATACTTACTCCTACTGGATGTTTATAGGCATAAGTTACAGTTAGGCTGGTGACAAGAATGTCTATAGAAGGAATCATAACTTTGTAATGAACTATTGCACATATAAAAAATGAGTTGGAAGCAGAGCACTGTGAAAGAAATCTCCTCTGGAGATAGACAAAAGAGACAACTGACCTGAAGAATTCTGCCCTGGGTTCTAGGGCAAATAAATCTTCAAGACACTTGTGCCATTCTTCCACCAAGGCACCTTTCCCAGCAGCAGCAGGGTAAGGCCATGTTTTATTTAAATCTTTGGAGCTCACAGGTTAAACTTGTATTTATCATCTAGCAATCACATTTTACATGCGGGTAAAAGCACATTACTTAAGGCTGACAAAAAAAAACTCTTTCTTACTCTTAGTTAGCATATGTAAGGTACAAATGTAAATCATTGCCCTGATAGCTACTGTGAAATGTAAATTGTTGCAAGCTGTCTCAGTCTAATTTCTGAATTGGAAGTAATTAAATAGTTCCACTGAAAAGCTTAGGGAGAATTCCTAGTTTACCAGCAAAAAGAGACAAGAAAAATGGAGAAGTGGAGAGTTTCCAGTGGCCAGGAGCCAGTTTCCACCAAGGAATCTTTGGGTATCTTCCAAAGAGCAGCCCTGGCCATGAGCTCTCAGGTGTTCTCAGTTTCTGTTGGCCCACACAACTCAAGCTGTCTCCAGAAAGAATCTACCTGTCTCTTTAGTCAGCATTTCATCAGCCATTGGCTTCAATATGGCTTCACCAAAGAAATGCTAGGGAAACTTATCTTCTGCTTTAAAGAGTGGCAGCTGCTCCATGAGTGTTTAACTGGCTGGCAGAGTAATCACTGTTTGTGAGTTTTATAAGGGATAGTTAAAAGCCTGAACCTTGCACTTTATAAGTTCACAGAAATCCACAAATTATTATTCAGGAATTTGTTAGACATTTAAATGATAAGTACACCTAACAGAAGAGGAAAGGTTGGAAATCCTCCCTGAGGCTAAATGTGTTTTGGTTCCACAAGTGTGCTGCTTTTGGAGATAGCTCCTTCTGGTGTTACCCAGAAGTCAGTTGTCTCCACTATGTCTCCTTCCTGAGGAGAAGAATACTAAGCCAGGACATGGCTTTTATCTGTGTTCTCCTGGTGGGCATGACTCTGTATGTCTCATCTGATCCAGAGACAGGTGTGTGTCCTTCCTCTAAAATGACTTCCTTTTCTATGGGCTTCACTTAGTTGTAATAGTCTAGAGTTTTTTACCCAATTTTACATGCCTCTGAAAAGGAAAGTACAAAGAGGCAGGAAAAATTAGAAGGCCAAAGAAGGGAAACTGAAGCAAAGTAGGCTTGACATTTCTTCTAGCATGGAGAGGAGGATCAGAGCCAGTCGGTCCCAGTGAAACCTGTCTCCAAGTCTTAATAACAACAAACAAATGACCTAATGCCATTTTTAAATGATGGATGGGGTCCTGTGTTTTATTACATAATCATGTGTATTGTCTGCATTTGTTGCATCTTTTGTTTTGAGGTGTCTGGCCTATAGCAGGAGTGCCTGCCTCTCACACAGTTGCTGTGCATTTTGCTTTCCATACTGGGTCCTTTAAGGGCTTAGCCCTGCCTGACTGCCTATAATATTTCTATCTAACTCAGATGCCTGTAACAGAAGGAATGTAAAGATTATGTATTACAGTGTACCTTATTTGATCAAAACAAGTAAGGATTTTCCACTTAATTAAATACTGTTTCCTGAATGAAGACAATTCTGGACCTGGAGAAGAGAAAGAAATAGTGTCAGTGAAGATCCTGTGTTTATCATAATGGTCAAATGATGAGAAGCTGGGATATATTGAAATTTAACATCCATTAGTAATTCACTGAGCAGGCCTGAACTTGGTGCAAGGCCCTTGAATTCAGAAACTATTTTGAGGAAGTGAATTTAGAACAGTGTTCTCTCAGGTTCCCTGTCATGGCAGGGGATGTACTTTTATTTAGTTGTATCTTTCTTTCTTTGTTTCTTTCTTTCTTTCACCTTTTTCTAAAAATTTCATTTTAAAGACAGTATGGTAATAATTGATGACATTAGAAATGGTACACATTTAGAAGACCACGATAACTACATAATTCTATGAGAGGCAAGATCTGCACTATTGGTGGATGGACAGGATATTATGTCGGCTTTTAGTGCTATGGTCATCCACTAGGTAAATAATTATTGAATCTTTGATATAATTCAGCTATATTAAAAAAAACCTGTAAATATAATATCATGTATGCACCTTGTACAATACCAAAACGTTATGAAAACAGTTTGCAATGTATTATTTCATCGACTCTGTATGGTTATGGTGTTTTGAAACTGTCTGATTGACATTTGTATTTCAATAAAATAAAAATAAATGGAAAAAAAATAAATAAAGCATGGTTTTTGTATTATACATTGCTGTCCTCAGTGCAGTTGCTTAGTTTGCAGATATCAGCATAAAGAGTTAGTCAAGGTGAGAATTCTACACATTAACTGTTTATTTCTAATTGTGTTATCACTTCCTAAAACTCCATGATATTGGGAAATGAGACTCTACAAAGGAAGGCAGCAAACAATTGGATCTCATTTTTCACAGGCACAGACACAATATACTTACGGTATCTTAGGCCTGAGAAAGGTAGTGGAAGCAAGAGCAGAAGGAGGGAAAAGATCCAGTTATGTCACTAAATGGTCTTGCACTTAGTTGGCCAGATATTGGGATATCGAGTTACCAAATCTTAAAATAATAGCCTGCAGTTTTATGTACCTTGACAATATAAAGGAAAAAAAAAATCACAGTACTCACCATAAAAAATAACAGCTGATCTTCCTGAGGTCATGAAAATATCTTCATTGTTGAATACGATAGTGAACCTTTTAGAGACAAGTGCCCAAATTGCAACCCAAAACCCATTTATTTATTGCCAATTGCCAACACTGCAACTAAACCTGAATACTGATGTTTAAGGTCAGTTTGGAAAAAATAAAACTTATAAATTTATGTCTTTTGTCTTAAACGTAAAACAAGATGCATGCCATAGTTTACCACCAGTGCCCTAGGCCCATGTGGTGTTAAGCACTGGAAATAAGGTTGATATAGTGGAGGGATACATTTTTTAATTTTAATTAGTTATGATTATTTTAAAAATTTAATTTAATTTAAAATTAATTTAATTTTAAATTTAATTAATTATGTTTAAATGGCCACATGCAGTTAGTGGCTATTGTAGAGCACAGCTGTTGACATAAAAATAACACTATAGTTTGAAATTTAATTCAGAAAAGTATATATTCAGAGAGGCCAAAACTTTTGAGCTGATCAATTTCAAAGTCTTATGCTTTTCTCTCATTCCCAGTAGAGAACTAATCCTTGCATTGCAACTTCAAAATTATCCTCCTATCTATTATACTTAATGACTAATAGTACTTTAGCTGTATTTTTCTAATGGATTGTAAGAGCTGCCAGAGAGAAATAATATCATTTTAGAACATACTACTAATGTACTATAACACACTATAGACACTTAAATATTTACTAGAATTTTCTTGGGGAAAGCAAGGCATATACCTGCTACGTGCCTAGCAGGTAAGGGTAATTTAGACCAACAGAGTACTAATGTGCACACTGAAGAACAGGGATATGGTTTATGGCACAGATCATGTTCTCTCATTGTACTCCTGTGTGTGTGTGTGTGTGTGTGTGTGTGTGTGTGTGTGTGTGTGTACGTACACGTGTGTGCATGAACACGTGCGTGTGTAAGCATAAGCTCATCCAGGCATTTTGGGAAGGCCTAAAAACAATGGAGCCAGCTGGTCACTGACTGAAATCTCTATAATCACAAATCAAACTAGATCCTTTTCTCTTTTAAATTGTTCATTTCACGTACTTTGTTGCAAGGAAGAAAAGCCAACTAACACTCCAGTAACACCTGACCAGGTAAAGACTCTATAGGGGAGGATAGGTGAGAAGGGACAGACTGAGCTCATCGCTCTGCTAATGGGATATAAGGAGGTTTAATTAAGGATATATTACAGAAATATCAGGACTGTCTGAAATACTGGACACAGGTAAAAGAGAAGACCGAATCATAGATAACAGTAGGCTATAACAGATTAGATAATTTGGATAAATATGATATCATTAATGCAGTGAAACAACCTAGAAAGAGGAGTACCATTTCAAGAGTTCTTATATTGTATCCAGGTATAACTACTTAGTAGGAAGCTTGTTAAAATGGAACTGTTCTAGGTGCTTGGGAAAAAAATATATGATGTAGCTATGATGGCATTTCTGAACTACAATACAAACACAGGTGTCTTAGTTACTCTTTTCTCATTGCTGGGACAAATACCCAACACCCAAAATGAAGGAGGCAAAGGTTTACTTAGCTCACAGTTACTGGAAGTTTCAGTCCATATTCAGCTGGCTCCAGGGCAGAGGGACACATGGCAGAGAGCAGCGGCTCATGGCAGCCGAACAGCAACAACAAAGAACAATGGCTACCTACAGTCCGTCTCTCTGTCTCTTATATTACATTCAGGCTCTCTGCCCTAGGCTGGGACAAGTGCTCACACCCATAATCCCAGCAGTACTAGGATCCATAGTCCCAGCCTTAGATCACAATAATCCCAGTGGATCCTGTGTTAATCACAAACTCTAGAAGTTCCCAGCCCATGAATACATCAAGCTTTGGGGGAACAACTGGACACGAGCCATAACAACAGATTTTAGAGTCCAAATGTTCAAGGCAGTAACAAGGATATGGATACTGAATTCTCTGATTTTATTGCAAGGTAGTTGGAAAAAGTATGTTGGAAATAGAGTAACATTTTCTTCTAAACAGCAACTTTGTAAACTTCCATTTCAGTCACACACTCCAGGTAGTAGTCCTCCAAGTACAATCAGAAGAGGAACAGCAGCAGTCTGGACATTGTTCAAAATGTAACATGTTTGATCCTTACCCATCATGCCTCAAAGAAAAAAACTGGGCAAACTGTTTTAAGAAGTCCATCAGATGCTTCTAATATACCTTATAGGTTTCAGTGTTGATTACTCCTGTAAACGCACCACTTGGAGACTTTTATAATATATGGATTCCTAGGTCCACCTCCAGAGACCCTAATGTAGCCTGGTGTTTGACAAGAGCAGCAGGACTTGTGTCTGGGAAACTTCTCTAACTGATTCTAATGTGCAGCTAGGGATAGAAGGCTAGACATCTCACACGAATGGGAAGCACTGCTAACAATTCCATAAGGACCATCCTTCCAGATGTGTCATCCAAAGCTGCACTTCAGATGCAGGTTCTGATTCAGGAAGTCTGAAGTATGGTCTGAGAGTGTGCCTTTATGTAGGATTCCAGATCCTATTTCAAAGAGCAAAACTATAGAGCCATTGGTGAGAAACATTACATCACATCTTCTACAGATGTGAAGCAATAGGAGACTCACTTCAGTTGTTAATTGGCTGCTCAGAAAAAGATATCAGAGGTAAAATGGGAGCCAAGTGAACTTGCAAAAATATCCAACTTTAAAACATTTTCAAGATAAAATCTTGTCTAAAAACAAGTTTTTTTTTAAATTCTGTCTTTTCAATAAATGTCAACCTGTAGTATCAGAATTTAAAACTGTGACAGAAAGGATCCTAAAAGAGATATTTTGCCATATTCAAAGAAATGTTCCTTTCTCATTTTAATGACAGTTGTGTTTTAAAGTGTGGTAGTTGAGGGAAACCAATTAATCCTCCTTTTACCAATGACAGGAGTCAAATCATTGCCTGTTTAATTGGCTCCATTTCCGATTAGCAAAGGGTTAGGAAGACTCTGAGGTGATGGTTCACCCTTTAGCTCTTGATTTCCAGTCACATCTTTTATAATACACAGACTTAATCAAATCAAAAATAGTCCTAATGCTAGAAAAATCAACAAAGACGTCTGCCTTTCAGTGGATCCTTTAAAACTCTGGAGTTAGGAGAGTTTTCGCTTGGAAATTACATTCTAGATATATTAGTGCATTGGTAAATTATGAGACTCATTTAGATGTGAAAAAGATAAAGAATTAATTAGTGATTGTAAATACTGAAAGAAAATAGTTCAAAAGGGATTAGATATACTACTACTTCTATTGAGTCCTGTTATGGTTTGTGCATAGGTGCACCCCCCAAAGCCTCATGAAGTCGTGGGGTAGCTTCTGGAGTTTGTTATTGGTTGTTGTTCCTGTGGATGCCACACCTGCCCTAGGGCAGCTGATTTGCATTATAATGTAAGGAGGTGAGAGAGGCTAGCTAGCTGCCTGGGCTGTTGCCACTCCCTTTGCTCTCTGTGCTTTGCTCCCACCATGAAAGGTTGCTCTCTGCCATGTACCACACTCTGCTTAGGAGCAAGCTGAGTATGGACTGAAACCTCCAGAAACTGGGAGCTAAATAAACTTTTCCTTTCTTCATTTTTGGTGTCAGGTATTTTGTCCCAGCAAAAAGAAAAGAGTAACTGAGATAGAATTTGATGCCAGAGAAGTGGGATCATTGCTGTGACTAAACCTGACCATGTGGATTATAAGCTTTTGAGAATGATTTATGGGAAGAGATAGGAAAAGTTCAGAATGTAGCCTACAAGTGAAGCACTGGAACATCTTTGGTTGTTCTGTTTGGGAGATTCTGGTCAAATCTCAGAAGACCAAAACACTGATAGAAAGCTGGCCTGTAAAGACCAGGCTGGGCATGTTTCTTCTGGTAAGAAGGACTGCATTGGTTGTTGGACTCTGGATGATTTGGGTTATGGATTGGAAGAAAGTTTGTCTGCATTTTGCTCATGTCCAGAGACTTTGCCTGAGACTGAGATTAATCTTGGCAGACTGATTAATCCGACAAAGGAAATTTCAAAGCAGCCAAAGATTGAGGCAGTGGCTGGCTATTTTGGAGGGCTTTTAGTCATCTTTATGTTGAGAATCAAGAGCAAAGAGCCTAGCAGGATGATTTGAAATGTAAATTTGGCCACAAAGGAAGCTCCAATGAAACTGTGGAACTCAAAGATAGAGCTGATAGGATCTCCACTGCCATAAGGGACAGAACAGGAGAGTAGAAAAGATGGCCTGAGGGCATCACAGGAGGCAGTCTCAGAATTACGAGGCTGAGGGACTTAAGGGGAAAGCCACAGAGCCCCATATTCCAGAATGTGGCAGTGGCCACACCAGGTTCCAGAATGGTGCCAGCATAGAGAATTTATTCCTCAGAGTCAGAGTCAGAGTGCTCAGCAGTTCAGGCACCCGATCCCTACAGCCAACAGAGAAGGATGCCTGGCTGCCGCTCTGGCTGGCAGCAGACCTTGGCGGTACTGGTTTTAGGTGCTTGCAGAGTGCAGTTCTGAGGTTAAAATGGCTTCCACCTATATTTCCAAAGTCCTGATAGGCCAGGCAGGGTGCCCCTGGGAAAGCAGTATGTAATGTTGTCAGTGAGAAGCTATTCAGTTGAAACCCTGGAAGTTTGGAAAAGCCAGGAACATGGATCATCTAAAGGAAACTGCAAAGGGAGCAAAGTGAGCCTAAGAGAGAAGCGATGGGAGCCACCACCAAGAGTGCTGTAAGGATGCAGAAGCCAGAGATTCAGTTCCCTGGCATGCTGTGCCAGCCCCGCCTTATGGGCATGCTGAGATTGAGATTGGGCATGGTGGCACATGCCTGTAATCCCAGTACTTGGGAAACTGATAACAGGAGATCACTACATGTCCAGTCTATGTAACAGAAAAAGAGTGCCATAGGGGTGGAGCCACATGGAGCTTACAGTTTGCCATAGATTGCTTTGGATGTTCCACATAGAACTACAGGACTTAATGTTTGCCTTTCCAGATTTTGGACTTGCTTTGGTCCCAGTGTTTCGTGTCCTGCTGTGTGTACCTTTTGGAATATTAATGTTTATTTTGTGCCATTGAATGTTGGAAGTGTTCAACTTTTCCTTTGTATAAGGGCTCACAGCTAGGAGTTTGCCTTGGATCCTGGAGGAGACTTGGGACTTAAACTTTTCAGAAATGCTGAAATTGTTGGGACTTTGGCAACCCTTAGAGAAGGACTAAAATACCTTTTTCATAGAGATGTGTGTGAGTCTTTGGAGGTCCAGGAGTGGAATTTATAGTTTGCGTCTAGTTGTCCCCCCAAAGCCTCATGTAGTCATGGGGTGGCTTCTGGAGTCTGTGACTGATTATTGTGGGTGTGGATGCTGTACCTGCCCAGGACAGGTAGTTTGCATTACGATGTAAGGAGGGGAGAGAGGCCAGCGAACTGCCGGAGCTGCTGCCACTTCCTTTGCTCTCTTGCTATTTGCTGCCACCATGAAAGTCTTCTGTGTGCCGTGTGCCACACTGTGCCTTGGAGCCAGCTGAGTAATGACTAGCACCTCCACAAAGGTTCAGGCAACTGAATGTTTCCTTGCTTCATTTTTGGGCTCAGGTATTTCGTCCCAGCAAAGAGAGAAGAGTAACTGAGACAAGTACATATACTGTTTTCCTAAGGAAAAGATCCAAAAGGAAGATTTTTTTAAAAAACTAATATTGCCTCATGCCATGCTGGCCCTGGCCCCAGGATGCACCGAGCCAGTGACTGAGTCTGGGCATGGTGGCACATGCCTGTAATCCCAGCACCAGGCAGGCTGAAAACAGGAGGATCACTGTGAGTTTGAGTGAAACCCTTTACCCATGGGTGGGTAATATTATATATATATATATATATATATATATATATATATATATATATATATATATATATATGTATATTTAATTGGTAAACTGAAAGAGGGCCAGAAAAACCAAGAGTTTGAAAGAACTTGGACATGTAGTAAGTACTTCTTATCTAAGTATTAATATTTTAAGAAAAAACTATAAGCATGCCCTGCAATAATTCCAGAGTTTAGTTCATAGAAGTTTTACCATTAGTTTTAGTAGGTCCTTTCTAATTATTATCATTTCTGATTCTGTATTCAATTTTATTTGCCTCCAAAATTAATTAGGATTAGCAAAAAGTAATAGCACACAACCAAAGAAATTCTCTAAAGATGTGCATGCATTATATTATATAATATAATTATATTATATTATATTGTGGGTGTGGATGCTGTACCTGCCCAGGACAGGTAGTTTGCATTACGATGTAAGGAGGGGAGAGAGGCCAGCGAACTGCCGGAGCTGCTGCCACTTCCTTTGCTCTCTTGCTATTTGCTGCCACCATGAAAGTCTTCTGTGTGCCGTATAATATTATATATTATATAATTATATAATATAATTATATTATATATTATTATATAATTATATATAATATTATTATTATATTATATAATATTATTATATTATATAATTATAAAAGGTGTTAAGTATATGATATACTATCTCTTACCAGACCAAGAATATACTTCTTGTAGACTATGCTTCTTTAGATATATAGCCTCTTTGTAAAGGAGAAATAAGTTAATTGAGATGATATCTAGAAGACTGAAAGAGGAGTTATTAATCTTAAGAATGTTTTCTTTTCAGTAATTGTTAATTGAGAAACTTTAAGTTTACTCTGTTTTCTGGCATAATAGTCTAGCATAAAGAAGGATACACTTTTACCATTTATAGGAAAATGGATGACCCTGGAGACCATACTATTAACCGAAATAAATCAGTTTCAGGAACTTAAAAGCAGTATGATTTCTCTTACATGAGAAATCTTATGCCCTAGCTATTTTCTTATCATTAAGACACAGTAGTTGAAGGAGGAAAGTTATTTCAGTTCACAGTATGAAGAGGGTTCAGTCCCTAGTCCACTGGTTCCAGGTCAGGGCAGAATGGCAGAAGAGAAAGAACTCATGATACAGCAGCAGGAAGCAGAGGGGATAGGAGTGGGGGAGGGCGGAGAGCCCTCCAGGCCATGCTCCCAGCAGGCCACCTTCTCCAGCTGGGGTTCATCTGTTACCACCCCCCAACATCACATTTAGTTATAAACACGTCATTGCGGTGGTCTGCTGATGCTTATCATGCTTCTGTAATCCAGTCACCTCCCTGAACCCCAGCTATGAGCATACAAGGCTTTGGGGAGGCATCTAGACATACAGCAATAACATCCAAAATATAAAAAAGTACAAAATAAAAGATAAAGGAAGCATGGAGGTACATGATTTGGAAAAGGGAAAGGGAGCATGAGATGAAGGGAGAGGAAGGAAGAAAGGGGACAAAAGAATGATGGAAGGTACATCGTGTACAAGCATCAACTCCCCATAATGAACTTGTTCATTATGTATCAAAAACATTTACTAATAGAAGTAAAAGTTTAAAAAATTGTATTTGCTTGTACATTAGCCAGCTTTTACTGGTGACAACAAACAAACCCAAAATTATGTTGGTCTTTCACAATGCTTATATTTATTGCATATAACTCAAGGGTTGTGTTCTGCTGCGCTGGGCCAAGCTCAGCTGGTGAGTCCTGAAACTTCTGGACACCTTCTAAAGGGCCCTCATTTCTGTCATCTTTCCTTGCTAACATGGCAGAGGTCACATCTACTCAGATGGGATACAGGTAAGGCAGGAAGGCATTAGTGTTTCAGTCTGAACAGGTGTGTCTCCTCCACTGGTTCTGCACTGGCCAAATCTAGTCACAAGGCCAATGTGATACCAGAGAAGTAGGAAGTAAATTCTCTGCCTGTGAGGAAGTGAAACAAGAATGAAGATAAAACAAATCATTGCAGTAAGTAATAGAATCTGACCCATCCTGTTAATTGATAAACTATTTTCGGAGTGCCTTACAACTTGTAAAATTTGTTTAATCCTTAAGTGTCAGCAAGTATGAAGGACACACATTTCTTCTAAGTACCAACAATAGACATTAACTTGGATGACAATCACCATGTGAAAGTTGAAAGGAGACACTGAATAACTTTTCCAGTATATTTGTATCTTATCATAATGCTATTAATAACAATTTCCTTTAGGGTTTATAACCCATCTAAGAATATTTTTTTATATCTAAGGCTGTCTGGTTTTCCAATTCTCCCAGAGAGTCTAGGAGTTATTTAATTTCCTTTATTATTTCTGCTAACCTAGCTAGACTAAACTCTTTTCTATATATAGCCCATAGAATTGAAATACAGCTTTAAGGAAGTCAAGGAAAGCATATAGCATATGGCACACACTAAAAAAGTCACATACTTTTTTTCAGGCCTTATAATCTTACCCTGAAAATGTTGATACATTACCTTTTCAAAAATACAGTATTGATTTTTCCTAAGATGCCCTTAAATTCTTAAGGACAACTTACCTTAATATTTCTCTTTATCTCTACAAAATTGAGGATGGTAATGAATGTGAAAAGCCATTTTTTTTTTTTGTCCTTTTCTAAGGATGTTTCTAAGTCAACTATATAACCTAAGGTCTATAATCTGAGGCATCTCTACCTTAAAATCTACTACTTTACTGTCTGTATATTTTATATATAACATACATATTTCACTTTGATAAAGCACATAGTATTCTATCTCACAGAGATTATACAAATTATCAAACCAGTTTCTGTGTTTATTTTTCTGTGCTGTTCTACTCGAAAAGTAAACAGCAAATATGTTTATAAAGGCAAACACCTTTTTAAAAACATAGTTGGATAAATGTAAAGCTATTTCTTTGGGATCAGTTTCTGAAAGTGTGTAACCTAGGTCAAAGAGCATATGTATTTTTTTCTATTTTAAGAAGGTAGCTGAGGACTGGGGATATGTAGCTCAGTGGTATAAGCACCTGCCTGGCAAGGGCAAGGTCCTGAGTTCAATCCTCAGCACTGAAAAAAAAAAGAATTTGATTAAGAAGGTAGCTGTACAGATTGTCACACACGTGTAATCCTAGCATTTGGGAGGTGGGGGCAGGAGGATTGTTGCAAATTCAAGGCTAGCCGGAAATACATAGCAAGACTTATCCAAAACCAAAAACCAAAACCAAAAAGGAAAGTGTGCATGAGTTTACACTCAACTGAGAATTGTCCACTAAGAAGTCTGTCTCTCCATTAATATAGAGACACTACCATTCTTCTTAATTTTGATCAAAACTGAAAGTTTTATATGAGTTGTACTAAAATTTGCATTTTGTTTTCAGCTTC
Source organism: Ctenomys sociabilis (assembly GCA_004027165.1). Classification (NCBI taxonomy): domain Eukaryota; kingdom Metazoa; phylum Chordata; class Mammalia; order Rodentia; family Ctenomyidae; genus Ctenomys; species Ctenomys sociabilis. The sequence goes on from PVKA01021940.1 coordinate 29,480, forward strand.
CACATTTTTGCATGTCTTTTTATACTTTTTGGTTGTGAACACTACTTGACATTTTAGCAGTTCATTTTTTCTTACTGACATGTGATACACATGTAGTTTAGAAGCTAATCCAGTTACCATGTTACAAATATATTAGCTTTATGGGGGCTTCCCATTAGCTCAGTTGTTTAAGTACCCATTTAATCAAAGAAGTCAGGCTCAGAATTCTGTGGTGCAGTCCCCAGATCCTCATGCTCTATGAGACCTGCCCTTAGGGCATTCTGAGTGGGCAAACAAAAATCCTTCTGAACTTTTGGGACTGGGGAGATAGCTCAGTAGAATAAGTGCTCACAAGGGCCTGAGTTCAATCCCCAGTTCTGCCAAAACAAGAAATATATATATATATATATATATATATATATAAGCTTTGCTTTGTACAATATATTTGTTACAAATATATTGATCTGGGGCTTTTAAATTTTTCTAAGGGTATTAATGAGTATCTTTTTTTACTAATTTTTTTACAGCCTTTGACCAATAGGGAAGAAATAAAAGTAAATTTTCAGAACTAATCTAGCAGGCTTGTTTCAAAGTGGAAAGTTAAGTTAGAACATTATCCCAGTGATGATCAAGCCAGAAGTCAGAGTGGAAGAGAAGCCAGGCATGGGCACCGAGCATAGTGAATAAATTCAAAGCCAAAGATCAGAAGGCAGAGGTGGCAGCAGAGTTCAGTGAATGAGTTTCAGCTGTCTTCCTAAGAAAGACTGAAAAAATTGGTTCAAGGTGGGGCAGAAAAGTGAATTCTGAAGTTAGAGACAGAAAAACATGCTGTGCTGGAGGCATACATGTTTGCACACTGCACATTAGCTTTGTTGAAGGTGGTTTTGTTCGATTTGAAATAAATTGAATCTAAGGGGTCATGTATATAACTGAATACTGAAGAGCTCTTACCAGTGTCATTTGCTCTACCATTTCTTTGATAAGAATTTGAAAGTGGGGCCAACAAGATAGATCAGTGGACTAAGTGCTTGTTTAGGCAAAGTGTAGGGGCCAAGGTTTGATCCCTGGCACTGGGATCAAATGCTACACTGGCCCTGTCCCTGGGTGCACTGAGCCAGCGATGGAGTGTAGGTGTGCTGGCGCCAGCCTGTAATCCTAGCACTAGAGAGGCAGAAAACAGGAGGTTTGCTGTGAGTTCAAGCCTTAGTGAGACTCTGCACACACACACACACACACACACACACACACACACACACACACACACACCTAAAAAAAAAAAAGAATTTGAAAGTAACCATACTAATGTTTTGTTTTCATTCCATTGTTTACATAATTTTTGTGTTGTCAGTTAAAAGTCACTAGGTAAGGAAAATTCCCTCAGTCTTTCATATAATTTCTTGTTAAAGTTGTGTCATTTCTTCTTTTCAAATTGGCCCAGGCTTGTAAGTGAAGAGTTGTTATCTACTGCGATGTGAGATCTTGATACTCCAATATGTTTCTGTTCTTACTCCTGTACTTTTGAGTCAATAATTACTTCTCATCTATGCTTAAATATAGCACATATATAAAACCATTTGCAATGGAAAATGGCCTGATCAATCTGGGGCCTAAAAGAAAAATATTGAAACATTAAGTTAAAAGGAAATAATGAAGAACAGACATAGGATCTAATAGCATAGTGACACATCGTGAAGGGCTGTGGGTTCACATCACATGTTAACACCCACCAGAGATTTTCAACCACAGGAGAGGTCAGAGCCAGCCAAGTAAGGGGAGCTAAATAAGCAGCTGACATAGTCAACATCAGTCATTTCCCCTCTAGTGCTGGAACAGTGGATACATAACAGAAGCATTAATGCTATGGAAATGGAGGCTGTGTATGGACAGCAACTATAGCTGCCTCTTGTCTGCCCAAGGCATGAGCCTTCCAATACGTTAGGAACAGGGACCATTTCTGAGCACTGTGCATAGCGCCATCCCTTGAGACCAACTAGCCACTTGGTGACCAGGTGAATATACATTCACTTCCTCCTTGGAAAAGACAGTGACTCATTTTGATAACATTTGACACATATTACAGATAAGAGGGTATCTTCTATCCATGGTATTCTGGCTAGCATCTCTGTCCTAGGCCTGTAAAATATAAGAACCATCACCAAAAGATTCCACATAATATGGAAGATAAAATGACCCACTTTATAGCAAATGAACTGTAGTCTATGACCCAGCTTTGGGTGGTTACATACCACACCACCCAAAGCTGTTGCCCAGGTGGGACAATGTAAATTTTTTCATTGATAAATGGTTTTTAAAATGTGGTGCATATACACAATGAAAAACTATTTGGCCATAAACATGAAATCTTATCATTTGCGACAATAAAAATGGAACTATAGGCCACTACACCAAGTGAAATAAGCTAGGCACAAAAAGCTCAATTATATACAAAATCCAAAATCATTGAATTGATCTCATAGAAGTTGAAGGTCAAATGGTTATTGCCAGAGACTGAGGCAAGTTGGTGAATGAGATGGCAAAAGGCCAGCTAATAGTAAGTGACAGAAAAGAGAAATAAGTTCTAGTGCTGTACTGCTACACATGCTGACTATAGGTAACTATAATGTAATATGTATTTCAAAAAGGCAGGAAATGTTTTGAGTATTTTCCTCACAATAAAATGACAGGCATTTGAGTACATAAGCATGCTTAATATGATTTGAATATTGTATAATATGTACATGTACAAAACATATGGTGCTCCATAAATATGCACAGATTTTTACGTACCAGATATTTTTAATGAGAAAACTGTTGCTGACAGGAAAAATAGGTGAAAGTAAGTGGCTGTTTGGTGGTGAAACTTTAAAATGACACCATTTTTCTCACCCACAATGTCCATTTTGTCTTTTATTTTTTTTTGTACCAGGAATTGAACTCAGGACCTTGTACTTGCTAGGCAGCTGTTGTGCCACTGAACTATATCCCTGGCTTCATAATGTTCATTTTAATTCAAGTTATATGGTGATGTGTGTCCAATAAATACAACACAGGAGTCCAGATGTGGAGGACCATCTGGATGACTCTCCTTGAAAGAAGAACAATCTGCATTTCGGCTAAGTCTGCCCCTGTTTCCATGTACTGACAGCCAGAGCTGGCTAAATTTTGCCTTTATCCCCTCAACTGGCTTTAAGCAATGAGAGTAGATCTGGCAGAGGTGCCGATATGTAGTCTGTAGCAAGGCAACAGGTCAGTGTTGGGTCAAAGAGCCATGCTGAGCCTGAGCCTGGGGATAAGAGGCCATGACTTCTCAGGGTATAAGATACTGCACACCGAGGCTGAGGCACTGAGCCCAAAATGTTAGTTACGGCCCCAAATTGTGTTATGTAGATTATTCTTTCTGCCTCTCTGTCTCTCTGTTTCTGTCTCTGTCTCTGGTCTCTGTTTTTCTGTGTCTGTCAGTCTTTTTGTCTCTGTCTGTCTGTCTCTTTCTCTCTCTGTCTCTCTGTCTGTCTCTCTCTGTCTCTCTGTCTGTCTGTTTCTCTGTCTGTCTGTCTGTCTCTCTCTGTCTGTCTGTCTCTCTGTCTGTCTGTCTGTCTCTCTCTCTGTCTCTCTGTATACTTCAGAGGTGACTTTAGGCCTGCTACTGCCTGCCCTAGGCCAGCTCACAGCACTCACATACTTCCCACCACTCTGGCAGTTACTCATCCCTGAGTCACTCTCCTCTTCATGAATTAATAAAACTGGGGGGTTTGTCCCCATGTCAGAGACTTTATTTCTGTTAGCCATCAAAGTAGATGGATTTAGGACCTCCTTGGCTCCTCACAACCACATACATGCCTTCCTGTCTTCATTCTTGCCATGCATTGTACTGGAAGTGGTAGATTGGAATTAACATATTAGAATCCCAGTAACTTTTCTATGGGATTACAAATGTGGATGTTTCTAGGCTTCAGTACAGTCTGAAAGGGCTTTCTATATCCAGGAACTAAAGAAACAACTCCACCCTCCCCAGGCCTCACTGTTAAGGCCTCAGGTAGTGGATGCACACATCCCATACCTACAGCCTTGGCTTGCTTCACTCAATTGGAAAACATTACTGCCAAGACACACAGCAAGAAGCCTACTGAGCTTTACGGATGATGGCTCTAGAGTCTTCATGTTCCCCCTGCAAGTGACCAGAAGGTGGGAAGCAAATTTGGCACATTGGCAAGAGTAACTGACTCTTTTGCTAAGAGAAGATAAATCAAAGAGGACGGAAAGAAATACGTTCTACTCCCAGCGAATCACTAGGTGCCTTAGCATAATCTCATGAAGCCCTAATCTTTACTCTCATGATGCAGTCACTCCCCAGAAGTCCCACTGCTTCATACCACCACCACGTGGAGTGCTCAAGTATGCATATCGAAGGAACATCTTCAAACCAGAGCAAAGCCACTTGCCAAGTATAGGTGATCACCCTAACACTTCAGTGACATTTTCCTTTTCCTTTGGTGACCTGAGCAGTCTGAGTTGCGCAGCACAAATAAAGGATTTACTCTTTCAGCTGCTGAGAGAGCTGCCAAGAGGCCTCCAAGTATCACCCTTTTCCAGCTCAAGGAAACTAGAACACTCCAGCCCATCCTTTCTCTAAGAGAATCCTGTACCCGATTTTGATCACATTGGGACTGTGAAGATTCATTCTCTCACCGCGGTTTGAAATGATGCTACAATGCTGTGCCAGATTGGTTGCATCCCATGGGGTTCCTGAAGCCTACACTGACACTGTACCAACATTGCCACTGCCCGGTCCTGCTTGCTTTTCTTCAGGTGGTGGTCCCAGGAATTCTGTCTATACTCTATGGTATAAATGCCATGTTCCATTTTTAAAATCTGAAAATTCTGAACACTGTAAATAGCTGGTCCCCAAGTTCTCAGATAAGAACTGTGAATCTGTGTATAACAAATACAATAGTTCTATCTGGAACTAGAGTCTCTAAGGAGCAGAGCAAGAATCTTCTATGTTTACCTATGACCAGCACTGTCTTCTTATGTCTTCATTCTTCCTTGTAGACCTTCTTCTTCCACCTCTGCTTAACAGAGAAATATCTCTAAGCCTTGTTCTTCCAGAAAGTGTAGGGGTTAGGGAGATAGTTCAGTTTGTAAGTGCCTGCCAAGCAAGTGCTAGGCCCCAAATTCAATCCTGGCATCACAAAAAAAAAAAAAAAAAAAAAAGACAGTTCATCTTTTTTACAATGTCTCTCTCTCTCTATATGATAATGTTATAATATTTATCATCATATATCTAAAAGATAATATATTATTCATCATTATCTAAAGGTAGTATCTAAAACTCATCAGTAAATTTCAATAGGTCATAATTTTCAGTATGAGATATTTCCCAAGGCATATACTCCTCAGTATTTCTACTTTAAATAGGAGCAAGTTGTCCTATACTCTGAATCTAAAGTGATATGAAGTTTGCTCTTTCATGTATTGCAAAAATTAGTTGGTGAGAAGTAAGAGTAATTATTAGAACACTTCTAAATACTTATTAGGAATGTATATTTTATGTGCAGCTACCAAAGTATTGCTTCCCTGTAAGTATAAGATTTTAGAAGCTATCTGGCACTATAGCTCCATCAAGTGGTGAAATTGACTGGAAGCTTTAAGGTTGTTTTTAGACCCAAAATGCCTTGCCTCATTTTCACAAGAGAGCTTCTCTCAAGTCTGAATTTGTAATAAATGTCTTGTTTCAGACCATCATCTGAATTATTTTTAATTTGAAAATTCTAGTGATTTTAATTATGAACAGATATAGACTATTGAGTTTTTTACATGGAATTAAAAGAAATCTCATTTTCCTATTTACGTTCTGATTTTTTTTTTAATATCTTCCAATTACCATTTACTAGTAAGACTAACATAGGAGAAATTTAACTCCCAACTTGCTAGATGTCACATGTGCCAAGTACCCTGAAATCAAAGAATGAGTTCCAGAGGACAAAGGAGGTTAAGAATAGGAACAGTTTTGGGGGGGAACAGGAATAACTCCTGAGAGACAAGAGAGGTCTTGAGGGCACTGGGACTAAGGGCTTTTGTCAGGGATAATTTATACAAAAAGTTACAATGTGGGTACAGTGTGGATCAACCAGTGAGCTTAAAAGTATGACTACTTAGCTAATATTGATCCAGTGGAAAAATAGGGCACGTAGCAAGTACCTTGGCTTACCTATGACTTCTAAAACAGGAACAGTTTGGGGAAGAGGTGGACCCAGGTATTTTAGTCACACTCCTGACTGTCTGATGCATATCTGGACTTAATGGGCTGGGTGGTACCGATTACAACATAATTTCAAATTTCCATTCATCCCTTATGGAGGTTTGCAAGTCTGTCCATTGTAACTTTAGTCTGGAGGCCTTTCCTTCTTCAGAAAGCCTCCAACCAGAGTTTTGTTGAGTTCTCATCTTCTGCACTGATTTCCTCAAGGGCCTGTTGCTGTCTAACTGCGTATTAATTTCTACCTAACTTAGCTGCCAAAATACGTTGGATGTTGTGAGGCTTCAGTTCATCACTGACTCTTAGCAGCCAGAGACATGAGGTTGTTGCCACACAAACTTTCCACTCTAGCTGCTCACAGGAGGGCATCCTCCTCACAACATGCCATCCTGTTCCTCTCAGAGGAAGAGATGTAAAGAGAGTAAGGGAGCAAGATGGAGTGAAAGTCAGTCTTTAGCAGTTTCTGAAGTGAACTTGTATTCTTTTTCTTTTCTTTCTTTCTCTTTCTTCCTTCCTTCCTTCCTTCCTTCCTTCCTTCCTTCCTTCCTTCCTTCCTTCCTTCCTTCCTCCTTCCTTCCTTCCTCCTTCCTCCCTCCTTCCTTCCTTCCTTCCTTCCTTCCTTCCTTCCTTCCTTCCTTCCTTCCTTCCTTCCTTCCTTCCTTCCTTCTTTCTTTCTTTCTCTTAGAAATGAGTAACTTTGTCCAGCCCACAGAAGAGAGGATGGGAGAAGAAGATGCACCAGTTAGCAGGGTCTTCAGGGACCATCCCAAGGCTGCCTTCCACAAATTGCTTTTCGGAAATGAATATATAAACTCTGAAATTCTCGTATCTTTTTTAAAAATTTAAAAATGTTATTATTTTCTCTTTGAAACATTAGTTTTAATTAAATTATTTAGTATGTTCCAGGTACTTCTCTAGATGTTAGCCACATACATACCCATTAGATTTGAACTCATTAATCCTTGTAAACATCGCATTAGGTAGACATTATTATTTCCTTTTATGAATGAGGGAACTGAGGCTCAGAAACATTAAGAAATTGCTCAGGATTTGAAACTAGGCCCTCAGGCTCTAAGATAAAGCTTAAAGAAATTTATATTTGCCAAGAAACAGAAAATATATGTAGGACATGAAGAAAACTATTGAAACAGATGGCAAAATATAGAATTTTATTGATAACTGATTTTTCCAATAAATACATTCTATAAGATAGTGCTCTACGTGCAGTGTGCCCAGTTTGTTTAGCTTAGAATCCCAGACTCATCAATAAAGACTCTTTCCTGAAATGAATATATGATCTCTGAAATTCTCATATTTTTGTAAAAATTCCAACTCATTAGCATTTATTCTCACAAACTAATAATTTCATTATTAATACTAATGTCTGCAAATGTGTCCAGATTTGGATGATAAATGAAATAGTCCCTCTGGAAACAAGACAATGAAAGTTACCTAATGTGTCTGAAAATTCTTATTTCACCCTTGAGGGAAATTTACTCTTCCTACTACAAATCTGAGTGATTCTGATGTAAAACTAAGGATAGGTCCCTTCCTCTCCTCCTCTTCCTCTTTCTCTTCTTCCTCCTCCTTCTTTTCTTTTCTTTTTCTTTTTCTTTTTTGTTTTTTTTTTTTTTTGAGACAGGGTCTCGCTATGCAGTTCAGGCTGGCTTTAAGCTCACTTTGTAGCTCAGGCTGGTCTCGAACTCACAACAATCCTCCTGCCTCAGCCTCCCGAGTGCTGGGATTACAGGCATGCGCCACCACGCCCGGCTCCTTCTTTTCTTTTCATTCATTTTGTGGTTAATCCATTCCTGTGTCTTACGTTTTGTTTCTTCTGAGACATCTATCTGTTCTGTGCACCTGTTTCTGCTGGTTTAGGCACACTGCTTGCTCTTAGTGAGGACCATCTCACTGTGGCAGGGGGAGCTCATGCATGGGTGAATCTGGCTGTGTACTCTGTAATCTTAGCTGCTTGGTTCACCTGAATAAATGATCAGAGGCTGTACACCTAAACCCCAAAATTCAGGATTATTCTCCACATTTTTAGCATATGCAGCAAAAATGCAACACTCTTCTTACAACACAGACCCTGTGTCCAGACCCACTGTTTGCCCTAGGCACACCTACCAGCTCTATCAGTGTAGTGCCAGAATGGCACACATTATTTCTTCTTCTTCTCCTCCTTCTCCTTCTCCTTCTCCTTCCCCTCCTCCTTCCCCTTCCCCTTCCCTTTCCCCTTCCCTCCCCT
>PVKA01021941.1:0-37863 GCA_004027165.1 Ctenomys sociabilis
AAATCTCCCTAACGACCCACACTACCCAATTGTTACAAAGCCCAATACGAGCTGTCCTATCCCTTCAAGTGTAAGCCCAGCTAACACACGCGATGGGCTTCTGTCACTCTGCTTGCTGCTTAGCCCACCAAAAATACTATATAATCCTGAGCGAACAAAGGCTCGGGGTCACTGTGGCCTAGTTGCCTGGTGGCCCTGTGTCCACACAGCCTCTGGAATAAATCCTGAACCTCCACAAGGCCTCGGCTCTTGGTGTCCTTCCTTCCGCGCCCGATCTTGGACCTAACAGGAGAACGAGGGAGATGATTACTGAACTGACTCTGTGGGATGGGGGAGAAAGGGAATGTGGGAAGCACAGCCTATGAGGAGTCATCTTCCGAGTTAGGTGTGGAGAATGAACCTGAGTGTGTGCATAAACAGGAAAAGTTTTTCATCTCTTTATGAATATCCTGCAAAAATGAGTTTTTTGAACTATTTGAACATGATAAACAAGCTTCCTTTTTCTCCAGCAGCCCATTTGCAGGCATTTGACCCTGGGAGCGATCTGTTTCTTTTGTTCTTCTCAATGACAGTTACCTTATTTACTGGCCTCCAGTCAGCATCCTTGGAATGCTTTGTAATGGTAAGCTGTTGCTGATCTGCATTCCTTCCCAGCCTGTTACACTGGAAGGACCAGATAGCTCCCTTCACCAGGTAAATGTGGGTGAATTTTTCTTTCTGAGTTTTGGATACATAGAAACTTTTACCTATTTCATTCCAAATGCTGAGATACAGGGTACCGACTTTGGGAATAGACGGATAAAGTTTAACTATTTCCTAGAGTAATCTAAAAACTTGCCTAGATGGCACCTTAATACCAGCATCTTTTAACAGTTTCATAAGCAATAAACTAAATTCTTTCTCTTCTGTGGATAAAGACTGAGCTTGCCCCATTGTTACCCTCAATGAGTAGATTCCTATTTGCTGCTTGTGTCTGAGCACTATAATTAATAAAATGCTCAGATCACCTCTAAATTGGTCACGCAAGGTCCAGTGGGTCCAATGCATGTGATTCTGCTAAGTGGTCTTTGTTTGAGAAGGTCGCATGTTCTGGCCACATTGAGTGCCAATTGCAGGAGACACTTCCAGGTCCTGGTCTTGGTTCAAGAAGCCAATATTTGTAATCCCAAAGTTATGTTATTGGAATCCCACCAAGTTGATTCCAGTCTACCATTTTCCATGCAACCCACGGTGAAAATGAAGACATTAAATTATATTTTTAACCATTGAGGAGTGGAGGAGCTCTTAAGTCCTGACATGACATGGCTTTCCCAAAGGAGAAGAGGGACCCAGGGCCTTACCTGTTGTAATTCAAAGATCAAGTGACAACGGAACAAGTCCAAAAATTTGAAGCACTTTATTTTAGCTGGTACCCAGCGGCACCTTCTAAGTCTAAAAGACAGAGAGGCGCCCCGAGTGCAGAAACAGGGCAGCATATAAACCCAAAAACCGCAAAACTGGGGGATTGAGCAAGCAAGTCACAGACGCCAATAGCAATCATTATTTTATACGTAATCTCTGTTATGATTGGTTAGGCGGATGGTTAAGACCTAGGTAGATCAAGACTTATATACCAAAACATGAACTTTATATTTCCTATGTGGTCAATGAAGTCCTCTCAGGGTTTATCTTGTAGTCCTGTACATTATTCTGTAGTTCCTTTGTCTGTGTCATCCATGTGGATGAGTCACGGCCAATGCTTGACCAGATTGCTCTCTGTGAGAGCTTGAGAGAAAGTTTTCTCTTCATGTGACTCTCCCCAGGCACACTTTAGGACTTCAATCTCTTTCCTCTGTGGCTGCAGAAAAGTATAAAAATGAAGTATACATCGTGAGCCCATAATATTAAGCTGAGCTGTAAATGGATATGGTAGACAATTTCTTTGAATAACTCACTATGGTTGCAGAATGCTGGACTGTGTTGGATTGTGGTGTCGAGTTCAAGCACCTAAGTTAGTTGAATGTCAACGGAGTGCCCACTTTTGACAGGTGTAGACAAAGGAAGGGTTGTAGAAAGAAAAAAATCATGATGTGTGTGTATAGACAGTACAGTTGGGATAGATAACGCTGTGCTTCTACATAATTCTATGAGAGGCAAGATCTGCACTAATGGTGGTTGGACAGGATATTATATCGGCTTTTAGTACTATGGTCATCCACTAGGTAAATAATTATTGAATTTTTGATATAATTCAGGTGTAAAACATAAGATAAGTAAGCAGCTACACTCTTAATTCACTGATAAGAGATATCTGCTAAAATAATATCTGTGAATATAATATCATGTATGCAACTTGTACAATACCAAAACGTTATGAAAACAGTTTGCAATGTATTAGTTTATCCAATCTGTATGGTGAAGGTGTCTTGAAACTGTCTGATTGACATTTGTATTTTAATAAAATAAAAATAAATGAAAAAAAAAACTGAAAAAATAATGATTGCTTAGGCGTCTTTTGGGGATGAAAATTAAGCCAACCCTGGCATTGGGGTGGCCAGAGGGGTACTTAGGGGAACAATATCAACCAATCCTGACGTTAGGGCCGCCCGAGGGCCACTTTAGGGAACCTCGGATGTACACAATCTTCTGTGGTCGGCCATTTTCCGGAAACCAGGATGTTGTGGCTGGTCACTTCCTGGAACCCAGGACATACATAATCTTGTGGTTGGCCATTTCTTGGCATTTGGGCGGAGTTGGGAGGGGTATTTCTCAGAACAGGGGTGGTTGGAGGGGTAGGCGCATACAGAACAGAAACATGGCGCACTTAGGAGGCAACAAGATGGAGTCAATTCTGCCAGGGTATAGCAGTGTTATCTCCTGGCAGTTTTATTCAGTGGAGGAGTGGCTTCAGGAGGATTGACTAAGAATTGTGGGAAGTAGGTGACTACTCTGAACTAAGCTAAGTGGGTGGCCTAAATTTACCTCGGTCATATGCAGAGAGAGTAATCTGCATTATATAATAATTAATGTTTTGGGAAGTCTGGTGCTTCAGCTTTGATGTAGTCTGTCAAGTGCCCAGGAAGTCATAGCCTCTTTCTCCAAGCTCTACCCTAGCTGGAGGAGAGGAGCATTAGCTCTATCATCCTGTTTCTACCAGGCTCAAAGTTGACACACATGCCAACTTCAAAGACTATTGCCAGCACCTCAGTTGAACCAATACACATTGCTTAAGGGCAATTGAAATATAAATAGAAGTTCTAACCAGCTTTGTACATAACAATAGGTGGAAACAGAATCAGGCTCAGTCAAAATGGAGATGGTCTCTCTTCTTCCAAGGAGAGCTGCTCAGGTCGTCCCCCACAGTGACATACCAGATCTATGGATGATGTGGTTCCTTTACTATTGTGTCCCAGCATTCTGGCAATTTTCCTCACTCCATCTACTGAGCCCCTGGAAAAAAAGAAAAATACCTCAAGTTAAAGTGGCATAATTTAACACTGCAAAATGGGGGACTAGGTAGATACAAAGAAACTGGATCAAGCCAAGACCAAAACCTAGCAAGGCATACATTATATCATGTAGCTATTTGTCCAACACACTAAGTAAGTTGTAACAAGACATGAGCTTTAAAAATTGCATGACTAAATCTCTCCAGCATTTCCAGTTATAGGTTTCATGGCTTCTCACTTGGGGCAGCTTCACAGACTTTCTTCAGCTTGCCATAGCACACATTCCACAAATCCATTTTCTCCAAACTCAGGGGATAGCCACATCATTTTTGTCATAAGTTTCAAATTTTCATTCCCTACACTTCCCAGATCATACTACCTATCCTCCCAAAACTTTTGTTGGCATCTGTGTAGAAATCTGCAACAACCCATGAGTCTTGCATTCTGTACACCTAAAAGACCAGAATCTCCCATCAAGCTGAGATTATTGCATTCTAGGACTTCTCTAGGTAGCAACTTTAGTATTTCCCCACCTCTTTTTGCCAGCTGATCTCAATACTTCTAAGCTACATGGTCAAGTCCAGTCACAGCAGTAATTCCACTTCTAGGTATAAACATCTGTCTTATCCCTTTCCTTTTTTCCTGTCCCTGTGACAAAATACTTGATACTCACAATTTAAATAATTTTTACTTTGGCCATTGGTTTGTAGAGATATGAACCCAGAGTCATCTGTTTCCAAAGAGGAAAAGAAATTGGCTAAGGATCTAGATCAAAAACAGCTGGCAGAGTGGTAAGAGAGGCAAATCTCAAGATACTAATAGCAAGCCAGCTATGAACTCATCAATGGACTAATCTATTAGTAAGTTTAGTACCTTAAGGATACAATCACCTTTCAAAAACATGAGATTTAGAGGGCCATTTTATATCTAAAAATGTAAGAATTGGGCAAGGGAAATGGCTCAGTAGAATAAACACTTCCCTGGCAAGTGCAAGGGTCTGTGTTCAATCCCCAGTTCTGCCAAAAAAAATGTAAGATGTTTGTTAAGTGTTGAGTCATAGAATGAAAGACATTATGCTAAAGGATCCCTAAAGGGTACTGTGAGTGTGATGAAAATTTTGTATATCATTCTTTAGAGGTTAAATACATGATTTATGGAATTTTGACCACCAAACTGACATGGCACATACTTTATCTTCTTAACATGCTCTAGATTCTGCAGTTACAGAAGTCGAATATAATGTATGGCAAATCATTAGGTTGCATCAATGTTTCAGTGGAAAATGGAACAAATGAGTAATGTGATCAAGCTTTGTAAACTGAGTGACCTTATGTACTGAGACTTCATTTGATTATGTGCTATTTCTCTAATGAACTGGAGCAGTTTTTGTAATTAGTAAGGACCCATCTGTTTCAAGAACAAATGACATTTAGTATAGCCAGGGCTAAAATACTCAAGACAGCTTAATTTTGGCTTGCAACTGGCAATACTAAATGATATAATTACTAGTTTGTCTTTTCCAGATATGGTTTAGAAGATTTTTAAGATAGCAGTCAATCTGGTCATTGTGTCAACTCATAATTAATAATGTCCTGATTATTGCTATTTCGTTAGAGAAGAAACAATATCATCTTAGAGAGCACACATTAAACATTCACGAAACAGCAAGCTTGGTCTTTGGGTTTAGAGTTTGATATACATAATAAGGAAATTATTTTTGAGGGAACTGCATTGTTAGTAAACTTGTTTGCCATATTCGGAATTTTTATAAGTAAAAGAGGTACACTTTATGTTTCTGGAAAAACTCATTACTTATTTAACATATATCATATACTATTTATAAGTTTATTATTCTTGCACTTCAAAAATTCAAAGAAATTTTCCTTCTTTGGACTAAACTTAGTAAGGAATAAGATAGAAATGTATGGAATCAAGAAACATAAAACAGTTTAGGATTATTTTTCCTTGTAATGATTGATACATTTTGTTAAATTGAGAAGCCTGGAAGTTTAATTAAGATACTCAGCAAGGACCGGGATCCTCGCTTTGTAAGCATCCTGAACCCGAGCAAGAGGAGTACAGGAAGGTTCTGTGAGTGCTACACTCACCTGGGGCTGGGGATCCTGCTTACAATATAAGGGCGTGAAAGAGGCTGCCTTTCCACCCTTTTTGCTCTTGTGTGTCTTGCTATCTTCTGCTACCCTCACATATTGTCTAGGACCAGCTTGCCCTGCCGTGGAGATAGCTGATTATGCACTGAAATTTCTAAAATCTGTGAGCTGAATAAATTTTTCTTTCCTTAGTTTTTGGTGTCAATGTTTTGTCTCAACGATTAGAAAAAAAATTAAATAAGACACTTTGTTTTCCACTATAAATAGTAGTATATATTATTCATAGTGTTTTTGGCCTTTATTATGAGAGATGTAATTTCTTTTGTTGTTGTTGTTATTATATATATATGTTCTCCACACCTACAATGTGGAATGTACCGGCGAAGTAGACATAGAGGATGATTTTTCTTATATATTTTTGCAGCATAGTGATTCAGCACAGGAACTTTGCAGTGAAATACACCCTCAGGTATTTTAAAATCTTGAGCAAAGTCTCAGTATGTTGCCTGGCCTGTATTGAACTTGTGATCCTTCTGTCTCAACCTCCTAGATTGCTGGGGTTACAGTCATGATTTTGGAACATACCAGTAGAACTGGTTCAAAGAGCAGGGTGGGTTGATCAGTATTATGCTATAATCCTCAGGGAGAAGTGATAGAAAATGTTAACAATCATAGTATTGTTGTCTGGTTTGCTTCTTTCTTAGTGATATGAAAATAGTAGACAAAGCATTGAACAAAAAGTTATTTTTCGCTGGAGAGATGGCTCCCTGGCAAGTGCAAGGGCTTGAATTTAATCTCTGGTTCCTTAAATAAATAAATAAATAAATAAATAAATAAATAAATAAATAAATAAAGTATTTTTCATATAAAAAGAAGAGTAGTCCATGTGGCATGATTCAACTATTTGGTTTTCTAAATTTTACTCAAAACATATGATGAGCCAAACATTATTCTAGACAATGGTAACACAACAATGAGAGAAAGTAAAAATAAATCCCTCTCCCATAGGCAGCTTACTTTCTGGTGACATGAGACAGTTAATGAATAAGAAAGTAGTGACATATTGAGATTATATATAGTAATGTGCTATGGTTTCACGTAGCTCTATAATAATAGATAATGAAAGTGACAGGGTTGATATTAATGTAACACCTGGATTTTAGAATTCAAAATTCATTAGAGATCTAGATAAGTATATTTTTAATGAAAGGTGACAGCATAGTCTTAGAAAAAATGTCTGATTTCTGTGTGGTAAGAATAGAATAAGAGATAAAGTGAAAACATCAAGTAAAATAGATCCATTTACTTCAATTTTGTTGATAATGAGAGTGGAAACATAGCGTTAATCATTATGCTTATAAAAGAAAGAATTAGAATATGATTTTCACATACTGTATAATATTATTTAAAATAAGCAATGAGCTGGGTAAACACAGCAATATGTATTTTTTAAAACAATTGTATAGTTGAGTGAAAGACACAGGCTAATGAATCTATGTACAGTAAGTTCCAATTTTATAAGTGATTTCCATTCCAGGAGAACATCAATAGTCCAGCAAAGTGACCTTTATACATTGTTGATGCAAATATATAATGAAAATCATAAAAACATCAAAATGCAATGTCCATTCTTATTTTTGAAAGTCTGCAACTCTAATGTTTGCAAATCAGTGACTTACTGTAATAGGATTTACAATAATAAAAATTTTGATGGGAAATGCTACATATTTTGTTAATATCCACATGTTCTCAAACACATTATTAGGCTAAAAAATGGGACTTGATACTCTTGCTGAGGTGAGTACCAGTGATCACTTCTATAGAGGTATGAATTATAATAGCAGAAATTTTATAAAAATGACACACATTCATAGCACTTTAATACAGTTGTTTGAGAAAACTGACAAAAGACACAAGGGAGTTAACAATATGGAAATAAATGTGAAAAGTCTACACTGTCATTGTCAAGTGAGCAGTGGGGAGAGAGCATGAAAAGAAATTACCAACAAATTGAAAAACAATCTAGAGAGTTGGGATAAATTTAAGTTAATTGTCCCACAAACAAAGGACTGCTATCTAGAACATACAAAGAACTGAAAAACATCAACCCTCCATATTCAAAGATCCAATCCAAAAACAGGGATGTGAGGTGAATACATATAAATAAATATATGAAAAAATGGTGAACAATACTGATTATTCAAGATATGCTGTTAATAAAACACTGAGATTACATCTAACCCTAGAAGAATAACTGTTATCAAGAAAATAAGGGTCCACCTAATAATCAATGAACTAAAGCACCTGCTTAGGCAGAGTGAAGCAGCTGGGGTTTGATCACCAGCATGCAGTGCTGGCCCTACCCACTGAGCACAATGAGAGCGCGATTGGCTCTAGGCATGGTGGTGAGCACCTCTAATTGTAGCACTTTGGAGGCTGAAAATAGGAGAATCACTGTAAGTCTGATCAACATACTGAGAATCTGTAGACTCTGTCCTGAATACAGAAAAAGAGAGAAAGAAAGATAGTAACTGATCACAAATGGTAGATGGGCTGTAGAGAAAAGGAATCCTTCTATAGCATGGGTGGGAGTGTAGACCACTACAAGTACTGTGGAAATCACAGAATTCCTTAAATTCTGGGATAAGAAGTCCCATTCCATTCCACTATTCTATTTCTAGAAATCTTCCCCCAAAGTATTGCAAACATTCACAGGAATATATTTGCCAAGTTTATAGCAGCACAATTTGTAATGATTATGTTTTGGAAACTACCCAAGTGCCCCTCACCTGAGAAATGGATTAAACAAGTTTTGGCATTTTTATAGAATCGAGTGCTACTCAGCCTTAAAGAAGTATGAACCTGAGATTTTATAGGTGAACCATGGCTCCAGTACTGGATGAAACTTGAGACTATCTTCATAAGTGAAACAAATCAGATTTACATGTGTTATCATCGTGTTGTCTTTCTGGTATGAGGAACTGAAAGAGCAAATAAGTTCTAAAATGTATTATAGCTACTGTTAAATGGAAAATTATTGTGCAAGAGGGAAAAAAATTCAGATTCGTGTAAAAGTAGTGAAAAGAGAAAAAAACTGAAGTCAATTATATTACTAGCATTGTTTTAGCTCATTAAACAGAAATGTTTGATCTATCTTGATTAGAGGAATTTTTATGCCATGTTCTGTACCCTAAGCCACTACTTTAAAAGAAACAAGGGGCTAGGAGATAACTCAGTAGAATAATTGCTTGCCTAGAAAGTGCAAGGGCCTGAATTTAATCCCAGATTCTGTCACAAAAAAGTAAGAATATGTAAAGTATTAACTGTTGTTGTTTTCCTGTTATTTTGTCATGAAACTTTTACCTATTCTCCATAAAATGAAATGAAAGATTCAACACAATTGTCATCAACGTACCAGTAATGTTCTTTATAAAAGTAGAAAAATGCAATTATAAAATACATATGTAAACACAAAGGTCTCAGAGTAGCCCAGATGTAAGCAAAAGGTACACAGCTGGAAATATCACAATATTAAATTTCAATTTGTACTACTATAGTGGTTCGGCATTTTTGCAAAGGGAATAGTATAATGCAAGACACATTTTATATTATTTTGTAAAGAATCACCCACAGAATCATATATAAGAAATCTATGCACTAAAGACCAAAGAAGCCAGCTGAGGGCCTGGATCCTAATATGCTGCTTGAGTCCAGATGAAAACCTAGAGCTAATAATGATGCTGCACACAAGTCAAACTGGAGGCCTAGAGCCCACAACAAAGTCTCATGCAAGTCTGCTTAATGGATCTGTGCTGGAAAGGCCCAATGGACAGTGATGGAAACAGGAAGTCTATGCCAGCAAGATGAATGATCTGTGCTATCAGGCTAAAGGATCGAAACAGGAGCTAGGATAAAATGCTCAGTGTAAGAACCAGAAGTCCATGGATGACACAGACAAATGATCTATAGAGTAAGGTACAGGATTGCAAGATAAACCCTGAGGGGACATCACTGACTTCATCAGAAACAAAAGCTACATCTTTTAGTATATAGGTCTTGATCTCTCTTGGTCTTAACTATCCAGCAAAAAGGTATAAAAATGAGGTATATATCGTGGGGCCATAATAATATGTTGAGCATTAAATGGCTATAGTCAACAACTTCTTCTGATAACTCAATATTATTGTGGAATGCTGGACTGTGTTGGATTGTGTTGCAGAGTTCAGGCACCTAAATTGATTTAATGACAATCGAGTGCCCATCTTTGACAGGTCTAGACAAAAAAAGGGGTATTCAAAGGAAGAATCATGATGTGTGTGTATAGACAGTACAGTTAGGATAAATATGCCGCGATTCTGCATAATTCTATGAGAAGCAAGATTTGCACTAATAGTTGTTGGACAAGATATTGTGTTGGTTTCTAGTACTATGGACAACCACTAGGAAAATAACAAGAATGTATTAGTAGAATGTATTAGTTATTAAATCTGTGATATAATTCAGGTATAAAAAATAAGTAAACAGCTACACTCTCTTAATTCACTGATAAGAGACATCTGCTATAATAATTTCTGTAAGTATAATATCATGTATGCACCTTGTATGATACCAAAACTTTATGAAAACAGTTTGTAATGTATTACTTTATCAAATCTGTCCTGTTAATTTGTCTTGAAACTGTCTCATTGTTGTTTGTACTTCACTTAAAAAAATAGAAAAAAAATAAAGAACCAGAAATCCCCCTAAGGTACCACAGCCATCTGCAGCAATAGTGAGTTCCTGAGCTCTTCCAGTGATGAGGAAATCTGAGTTCCCATAAGGAAAACCAATGAGACAATCTTCTCTAAGAGGTTGAGCAGTATACTATCTCCTCCCTGCAGAGCTAGGAAGTGATACTCAGAATGAGAGCCAGAACTCTCCCAAAATGAACTGTAGGCATTCTCAGTGATAACAAACATCCTCAGCTCCTCCTTCCAAAAGAACAGCTAAGTTCATCAGGAAAGCCAGAATGATAAGATCCTCCAGCAGAATAGCTCAAGAGAGCCAGCATCTTCTAAAATCTCCAAGAGCTTCTCAAATGGTTTCCCTAACAGTGGCCCAACAGCTTCTCAGTTCTGCTTTTTGTCCTGCTGGCAACGATTTCAGTTGGGCCTCCTACAACTAGTACCACCCTAGTTCAATTCAGCTTGGTGTTACAAGTAGACTAATAGTTAGAAGTCTACTACAATTCTAAAGCTTAAGCAACAAATTAATCATGTTACAGATGAAAAATAGACACATAGAACAATGCAATAAATACAGAGCACACAAACAAATTCATACTACTAAAACCATCTAATTGTGGACAAATGTAGCAAGAATATGCATCGGAGAAAAGACCTCCTCTTTAGCAAACTGTGCAGGGAAAACTAGAAATCCACTTGTGGAACATTGGAACTTGGTCCCTGTATCCAATTGTATATGAAATCAGTTTCATATAGGTCAAAAACTTAGGCATAAAATCAGAAACTGAGACTGCTGAAAGGAAACATAAATAAAGCACTGAAGCCATGCACACAGGTAAAAACTTTCTTAATAGCACTAGAAATAATAACAACAATATATAAATAAGGCTACTTAAAATTAAAAATTTTCTGCACACCATATAAAACAAGTAACGGAGTAAAAAGATTACAGAATGCACGAAATTCTAACGGATAATATTCCCACAGAGAGCTCATATCTAGAATAGAAAGAACTCAAAATCTTAGTATCAAAATATCAAATAAAACAGTCCATATAGATAAATTAATTGAAAATGACACTTCTTAAAAAGAAATACAAGTGACCAATAAGCATGTGTAAAAGTGTAAAATACCTTTAACAACCAGGGATATGGTTAAAGAAAATCAAAACTACATAAAGATTCTATCTAATCCTAGTCAAAATGGCTATCAACAAGAACAAAAGATCAATAATTATTGCTGGGGTGCACTTTTTGTGAGAATGTAAATTAATTAAAGTCACTCTTTAAATTAAAAATGGAAGGGCTGGCCAGATAGCTCAGTGGACTAAAGCATCTGCTTAGGCAGAGTGCAGAGGCCAGGGTTTGGTCACTGGTTTGCCTTGCCAGCCCTGCCCAAGGGCATGTTGAGACCAAGAGTGGGACTGGGATGGATGGCACACACCTATAATCCCAGGGCTAAAAACAGGAAAATCACTAGGAGTCCAATCTGTGTAGTGAGACCCTGTAGACCCTGTACTAAATACATAAAAAGTACAAAATTAAAATAGAGGTTCCTCAAACTATAATTTGATCCAGTTATAAAACTCCTTATTGCATACTAAAGGAATTAAAGTTAGCATTCTATAGAGATAACTGCATGCCCACATTTATTATAGGAATTCATAATAGTCAAGATATAGAACAAGCATAGATGCCAATTAACAAATGACTGGATAAAGAAAAGCTAGTATATTTAAACATGGCTGACACTGACAAATGATCTGCAGTACAGGGTTTCAAGTTGAATCCTGAGGGGATTTGACTGGCCTTGGCAGATCCAAAAGTTACATTTCTTGTTATATAGGTCTTGCTTTATCTTGGTCTTAGCCATCCAGCAGAAAAGTATAAAAATGAGGTATAAAAAGTAAAGCCATATTAAAATGATGAGCTGTGAAAGGCTCAAGTCAACAACTTTTGACATTTCCAGTCCTATGGAAAATCTACTACTATTATGGACTACATTGGAATATTTTGCTGAATTCATACACCTACAATATTTAAATGACAGCGGAATGTCCATTCCTGACAAAACTAAACAAAAAAGGGTATATAAATTAAGGAACATTTTGCATCTGTATATTGAAAATAGGACAGATATACTGATACTTTCTCTCATTTCAATCAACAGAAAGATTTGTACCAATAGTGTTTGTGGACAGGATATCATTTCTCCATTTTGTACTATAAATAACCACTAAGAAGACAATCATATGCTATCTATTAATTATCAATATTGTCCTCCTATTAAGTTTTGAAACTGTCTCACTGCTATTTCTTTCTCAATAAAATCAATTAAAAAATAAACAACAGAATCATAAAGAGTATAAATTTTCATTTTATAGAAAACAAATAAAACCAGAGATTATCATATTGTGTGATGTACACCTTACATTGGAAACCGATTATCCCTAATATGTTCTCCCTAATATATAGAACTTAAAAATGATAACCTTTAAGGTACAAATGAGACCATTTCTGGATAAGAGGAAGGAGATAAGAAGGTGCAGGGTTATAAGAATAGATACTGGAAGTACAGATATTATCAAAGTATATTAAAGCGCAATATTTTGTAAAATGAATAATAGCTAATAATAAATTGAAGGTACAATTAAAATAAACAGTTTGCATGTGTACCATCTCTTGTTTACAGTTTTGATATTGGTTTTAAAGAATATGAAATTATAAGAAAGTACTCTCTTTAGCATGCTTAGCTGATTAGATAAGTAGCTTAACATTACCCCTAACTCAAAATAAGGTACAATGTAAAAAATATAATAAAATTAGTAATAAATAAATAAAGTGACATAAGGTATATTAACAAAAGGTATTTTACTATGAAGCATGCTAAGGGGAATGGTATATATAATGCAGGGCACATTTTATACTACGTCATAAAGAATCACACAAAGAATCATATATGGCAAGTGTAGGACATCTTTCCATGCACTAAAGAACAAAGAAGCCAGCTGAGGACCTGGTGTATATACCACACAGGTGTACACCAATACCTTGGATTGACAATTGCATGGATCCTAAAGCAGAAGCTGGTGAAAATAACAGAGCGGTGACATGCTCTAATGTTTGTAAATAGAATATCGTGCATGCACCTCGTAAAACAAAAAAAGCACTATGAAAACAATATGCAATGTATTACTTATTGAATCTGTTCTAATAATTTGATTTGAAACTGTCTCATTGCTATTTGTTCTTCAATAAAGTTATGGAAAATAAAAAAATAGTAAAAAGAAAATTTAAAAACATGTAGAAAATAGATAGCTGCTAATTTTAGGAGGAATTGACTTACAGCCTAAAGGAGAGAAGTTGTAAAGTTATTTGAAAAAAATAGTTTTGATCAGATTGATGGTTTCTAACCTAAGTATTTAGGTTATAATCAGCTAGCATCAATGTTCTTAGTACTTTTCAAAAGCAATTTGTATTAGAGCAAACATCCTTCATCCTTTAGCTTCTATGTACAACTGGCTTTTTGAATGAAAAGGTTAACCTTTTTATAAGTTCCTTTAAAATTTCTCTAGGTTTTTTAGACTGTCATTTATACTTTGCAGTAACTGAGTCAACTAGTACATACATGTGCATATCTACTTTAATATACTTTGTAGAGTTTGTTTCTTCTCTAATCCTTCAAATATCACCATTCTCTGTGGTACTCAATCCATTTTTATGACTTCTAATCATTTTTGTGACATTCTAATAATAATGATATTATTAGTATTCACATCAAAAATCATCAGGTTTGCTTCAAAAATTGAACACTGCACTTATATAACCTACAGACAGCGATAGTGGAAGTATAGGATTGTAGTGGTTTGCTAGCACAGGCTAGAATACCTGGGGCAAAGGGAAGCTGCTAATGAAAGCACTGACATGGCACAGAGTTGTGGAGCAGCAATGACTCAGTACAGAGTTCAAGTTAAAACAAGGAGGAGCAGACAAATTTATTCTTATGATAGACTTGTTGCAATCTGGATTCCATAATATCATTGACAGCTATGTGTTCCTGTATGGAGCCAGGATAGTTGTATTACCAATGTAGAAGTGCAGCTGTATAAATGACAGGATCACCCTCTTTGGCTAACTTGTAGGATTTCTATATGAAAACAATGTTCCTTGTTTTCCAGTGGGGAGAAGTGTTCATTCCTTTGTGGCAAAATCTATCTGTTCTGAAAAGCATGAAGACATCTGACTCCATGCCAACCTACTGGCTTAATTCAGCCATGCATAAATCAATTGCATTAGGGTATTAGTGCATCTTGTCCTTGAGCATTCATATCCATTCACTGACTTTAAAAGGAAGCATATTCATATAAGACACTGTCATCTGCCTTTAATCAGGGATGAGTTCCAGGCAGCCCAAGCAAATTCTCTTTGTTCTGGAAATTCAGGGAGGGCCTTCTTGAGATAAAAAGACAGTATTACATTAAAAATATCAGAAAATCATTCTTAGCAGTTATGCTACTGCTAGATTCAAGGTCAAGCCAGTGTTTTGCTTCCACATGCTGGGCAGTAAGCTTTGACATTTCAGATCTCTGACACAGACTGTTGCAGCTTCATGTGCTGAGAAGGAGATTGATGGTTATCTGTCAAGTTTTTAGTTTCCTTAACTGTCCCTGAGTTTATTTTGCACTTTTTGGTCCAGATGACAAAGCAATTTGATTCACAGGAAAAGCATTTAAAATCCCAATTGGCATATGTTTTGCATTTTGCCAGAGGCAGGATTTGCACATAATATATGACAAAAGCTAGGAGGTATGAAGAAAGCAAGAAATAGATCAGACATGAATTATCAAGTGTCATATGTTTGTGTCTAAAAATGCTGATATTGTTAATTAGTTTTAACATATATCTTTAAATTTTATTTTAGAGTATTTATTGTGTAGTTCAATGCTTTTATAATTAGATTAACTCTTGCCTCTTAAATAATCTGTAGTGAGACCTTTGTATCTTGCAATTTATGTTTGAAAGTGATAAGGTAGTTAGCATTGTGTTAATGAATAAAAAGCATACATTTCAACTCCTAGCTATATGGCAGAGTAGAGACCAAAAACATCATGCACCTAAATAGAAGTTCAAAATTAAACTTATGAAAAACTAATGAATAAAATAAAGCAACACCTTTAAATAAATAACTAAAATCATAAAATTGAGGGAAATTCCCAAAGAACATATGAAGAGAAAGAAGAGACATCCACAACAATAATTTTTGAGGTATCTCTTCACCTTAATAGGAAAGTGACTAGTATTTAAAAATCAGGAATACAGCAAAATAACCCAATATAGTCCAATAGTCCAGTGCCTACAATATTTGGACTGACATCAAGTATAAAAAGATCCTTTAAAGAATTCTCCAAATACAGATTATCAAATAGCAATAGAACACCCCTTTCTGACAAAATAAAACATATATGTGTGTGTGTGTGTGTGTGTATATATATATATATATATATATATATATATATGATAGTTAGCATGTACAGATAATTTCTCTTAGTTCAGTGAGAAGAAAGCTTTGTACTAATAGTGCTTAGACAAAAAATCATGTCTACATCTTGTCCTCTGAAAAACTATGATGAAGAAAATAATACACAATATATTAATTATTGTAACTGTCTTACTAACCTGATTTGAAACTGTTTCCTTGCTATTTTATCTTTTTTGTCATTAAAATAAATAAAATATTAAAATAAAAAGTCAGGAATAGAAGAGACATTGAACTCATATACAGGAGAGATTTATAAATGAAACAGTTGCATAAGGTTAAGATCCTAAAAGGATCAAACTCTTAGAAACTGGTAGAAAATATACATGCTGAGTAAATGGACAAGAATGTTTGATTAGCTTTGACTGTTCATAAGTGATGAAGCAGTAAATACGGGCCTTATCTCTAATTGGTTTAAAGTTAAAAATGAATACCATTTGCCTTTTTAGGAACCCTTATGCTGAGTAATTAATATGACATGTAGTGAAGAGCTCAGAAATTTAACAGAAACTATAAAGGAAAACAAAAACTTTTCAGATGTATGTGTCTCCAATCCTATTGAGTCATGCTATGACCAGAATAACCCTGCATGAAGTACAAAATATTCAGCATCACTGTCATTAGGTAAATGCAAATCAAAACCACAATGAGATTTCACCTTACCACTGTAAGAATTGTTAATATCCAAAACACAAATGGCAGCAGGTACTGGCAAGAATGTAGAGAAAAGGGAGTGCTTCAGAGTGTTGGAAGAAATATAAACTAGTATGGCCTTTATGGAAAATAATGTGGAAGTTCTTAAAAATTAAAATTATAACTATCATGTGCTGTCCTCAGCTATTTCTCTCCAGAGTATATATGCAAAGTAAATAAATTTAGTATCTTTAAGATACATCTCCTCATCCATGTTAATGTCAGCATATTCATAAAAGCCAAGAAATGGAAAGAACCATTGTAACAACTGTTGAATAAAGAAAATGTAACATATATGCTCAATAAAATATTATTCAGTCCTAAAGAGAATACAATTCTGTCATATAAAACCAAGAGATGGATGGACAGGAAAGGAAGGAGAGAAGAAAGGGATATAATGAAATTAAGATTAATTACATGCATTTACCTATTTTATCTTCCAGCAAATTATTTCTGTTTTAATTAGATTTTTTGATTCACATTGATTTCAGTTTAGTGCATACTAAGAAATATGGGTCTAAATTCAGTCTTTGGCATGTGGATAGCTATTTTTCTCTGCATCATTGTTAAACAGACAATCATATTACCAGCAAAAACTTAGCCCCTTATCAATGCAAATGCAGCAGAGTATGGCTAGACTTGTTTGTGCAACCTGTATTCTGTTCCATTGATACAAATGTCTGTGTTATTTTAATTTATTTTATTTTACTTTACTTTATTTTTTATTTTATTGAAGTACAAATATCAGTCAGACAGTTTTAAAACACCTTAACAAGACAGATTCGATAAATTAATACATTTCAAACTGTTTTCATGCTTTGGTATCATACAAGGTGAATGCATGATATTATACTTACAGACATTATTATAGCAGATGTCTCTTATCAGTAAATTGAGGGTATCTATTTAATTATCTTATTTTTATACCTGAATTATATCAAAAATTCAATAATTATTTTCCTAGTGGATGACCGTAGTACTAGAAGCCGACATAATATCCTGTCCAACCACCATTAGTGCAAATCTTGCTTCTCATAGGATTATGTAGAAGCACAGCGTTATCTATCCCAACTGTACTGTCTATACACACACATGATTTTTTTTTCTACACCCCTTCCTTTCTCGACACCTGTCAAAGGTGGGCACTCCATTGTCATTCAAGAAACTTAGGTGCTTGAACTCAACACCACAATCCAACACAGTCAGCATTCTACAACAATAGTGAGGTATTCAAAGAAATTGTCGACCATAGTAATTTACAGCTCAGCATAATATTATGGCCCCACGATGTATACTTCATTTTTACACTTTTCTGCTGGATGGTTAAGACCTAGATAGATCAAGACTTATATACCAACACATGAACTTTATATTTCCTATATGGTCAATGAAGTCCTCTCAGGGTTGATCTTGTAGTCCTGTACAATATTCTGTAGATCCTTTGTCGGTGTAATCCACGTGGATGAGGCATGGCCAATGCTTGACCAGTTTGCTCTCTGAGAGAGCTTGAGAGAAAGTTTTCTCTCCATGTGACTCTCCCCAGGCACACTATAGAACTTCAATTTCTTTCCTCTGTGGCTCCATAATCTCCTTGTACAGAAAATTTGGAGATCAACTGAGTTTCGTAATGTTGGAGTACAGGTTCTCCTATGTCCTGAGTCTTCGCTGACCTTGAAAGGCTAGGGCCAAAATGTTGGCTGGCCTTGTGGCTCTTCTATTTCTCCAACTCTGACTTGTGATCTTAGGTTGTTAACCATCCAGAAGAAAAGCTGATTAGTATCATGCAGTATATGCCATTCACTTTGCCTTATCTGACTCAATTGATTTAGTTGTTGTACATTTCCTTTTGTATTTCTGCTTTTCGCTTCTTATACTAGGGAGATTATAGGATATTTACACATGTGTGTCTGGTTTATTTCACTTTTGAGTATATGTTCAAGTGGCATCCACTTCAGTATAAATGCTTCAAACTTATCATTCTTAATAGCTAAGTAATACTCCATTATACAGAAATACTACATCTTTTTCAACCATTCCTCATGTGATGGACATCTTGGTTGTTTCCAAGATTTTGCTATCACACATTTTGCTGCTATAAACATAGGTACACATATATCACTACGATACAATGTTTTCAGATCCTTTGGGAAAATTCCCAGTAGGGGGATAGCTGGCTTGAATGGGATTTCTAGTTGTACTCTTTTGAGGTTCTCCACACTGACCTCCACAATGGTTGTACCAGTCTACATTCCCACCAGCAGTGGAGAAGTGTTCTCTTTTTCCACTACATCTCCAACATTTTGTTGTTGGTTGATTTCCTTATGATAGTCAATCTTTCGGGAGTGAGATGGTATCTCAGTGTTGTTTTTATTTGCATTTCACGAATGGCTAGTGATGTGGAGCATTTTTTCATATATTTTCTTCTTTAATTTCGTCCTCTGAGAAGTTTGTATTCATCTCAGATGCCCATTTCCTGAATTGGGTCTTTAAATTTGAGGGCCCTGTTTTATCTTAGTTCTTTATATATTCTAGACAGTAGTCCTCTGTCTGACTGCTTATTAGTTAGGATTTTTTCAAAATGTATGAGTTGTCTTTTCACTCTGTTGATAATTTCTTTTGACATGCAGAAGCTCCTTAAGAATAGTTGATCCCAGTTGTTGATCCTTTGAAGTCCTTCCCATGCGAATATATGTTTGCTCATGAACTCTTAACCTACCCCTTTGTCTTCAAGAGTTCCTCGTACTTTCTCTTCCAGGAGATTGAGTGTTTCTCTTTTAATGTTTAGATCTTTAATCCATTTTGACTTTAACTTAGTGCATGGTGATAGAGCTGGGTCAAGTTTTAGTTTTCAGCATGTAGAAAGCCATGTTTTCCAGCACCATTTGTTAAAGAGACTGTCTTTCTTCCAGTGAGCTTGTGTAGCCCCTTTGTCAAACATAAGATGACTGAATGTTTTCGTAGATGCCTCTGTGTCTTCTAATCTATTCCACTGATCCTCAGGTCTATTTTTTTGCCAATACCATGTTGATTTTATCACAGTGGCTTTATAGGATAATGTCAAATCACGAATTGTGATGCCTCCTGCCTTGTCTTTATTGGCCAAGATTGCCTTTGATATTGTAGGTCGTTTGTGGTTCCAAATAAATTTTAGGATTGATTTCTCTATGTCTGGGAGGTATGTTGGTGGCAGTTTGATAGGGATTGCATTAAATCTGTACAGCAATTTTGGGAGTATGGCCATCTTCACGATGTTGGTTCTTCCTATCCAAGAGCATGGAATATCTTTCCATTTTCTGAAATCCTTTATAATCTCTTTTCTTAGGGTGTTGTAATTTTCCTTGAAAAGATCTTTGACTTCCTTGGTTAAGTGAATTACAAGGTATTTCATTTTCCATCGTGCCATTCAATAGGTATTGTTTTTATTGTTTCCCTTTCGGTGTGTTTATTATTTGTGTAGAGGAATGCTATTGACTTTTGAGTATTGATTTTGTATCCTTCTATGCTACTGAATTTCCGTATTAGTTCTAGTAGGTTCTTGGTATAATTTTTGGGGTCTTCCAAGTATCATGTCATGTGCAAATAGAGATAATTTAACTTCTTCTTTACCTATTCTTATTCCCTTTATTTCTCCCTCTTTTCTAATGGTTGTTGCTAAGGATTCCAACACTATATTGAATAGGAGGGCTGATAGAGGACATCCTTGTCTTGTACCTGATTTAAGAGTAAAAGAGTTCAGTTTTTCATCATTTAGCATTATATGAGCTTTTGGGTTGTCATAGATGGCTAAGTCTGTGTTATTTTAATGTGATTATTTTTTGACATTGTATCTTTGAAATATAATTTGAAATCTAGGACTGTGTTGTTCCCTGTCTTGACTTTGTTGCCAAACAATTCTTTCAGTGTTCTAGGTCTCTTCTCTTTTTTTTTTTCTTTTTTGCAAAACTGAAGATCGAACTCAGGCCCTTGTACTTGCAAGAGAAGTGATTATTCCATTGAGACATCTCCCCAGCCCTCTTCTTTTTTTTTCTTTGCATTAAATTTAATTATTTCATTTTGAAAAGTAAAAATCAAAACAATACCAAAAGTCAAATACAATGACAGAAACAGTAAAAGGTAACAATGCGTATGTTAAAGATTTTCAGAATAAAAGTAGATGATTAACAATCGTTGATATATTAACTATTTTTATCATCAAATCTTGCTCACATTAACAGATATCATTGTGTAAGAGTGGACATATGTATGCATTTCACTGCTTGATTTTCAAAAAACTTAAAATTTTGGTCTTGTTATTCTTTAAAATTTATTTTGAAGAGAGTATAGAAATAATTGATACAACATTAGAGTACACATTTAGAAGCCCAAGATGATGAGTATTGAAGAATGATGTTTGTATTACACATTTGTGTCATCGAGGTAGTTGCTTAGATCACAGATATCAACATATATTTGGTCAAGTTGAACATTCTACACATTAACTGCTCTTTTCAAAACACTGAGGGAAATTTTTAGTACAATCAACTCAGCCATCCTGTATATATACTTGCATGTCTCTTCTTCTTCTCCCCTTAATTGTTTAATCCTTAAGTTTTGTTTCTCTCTGTTTTACTGTATGTGTTATAACTTTCAGGTTTTATTTCTTCTTTCAAGTATTTACATTAGGAAGACTATGCAGTATTTACACATGTGGGTCTGATTTATTTCAATTAAGAGTACAGCCTCTGTTTGCATCCACTTACCTATGAAGTCTTTGTCTTTCTTTATAGCTGAGTAATACTGCATTGTATAAAAAAGTACCACAAGTTTTTAATCCATTCCTCAGGTAATGGGCATTTTGGTTGTTTTCAAGGTTTGGCTATGACAAATTGTGCTTCTATAAAAATGGGTGAACATATATCATTGTGGTACAGCATTTTCAGTTCTTCTGAGAAAATTTCCAAAAGAGGAATTGCGGGATTGAATCGGATTTCCAGTGTGAGTTTATTGAGGAGTTGCCATACTGATTTCCATAGTAATTTTAGCACTTTACATTAGAGCAGTGAAGAAGGGTTCCTTTTTCTGCAAAGCCTCACCAGCATGTATAATTAGTTTATTGCATTATGACAGCCATTCTTTCTGGGATGAGATGGTATCTGTTTTTTTAAATTACATATTATTTTTTAAAGCATATGAAATAGCAATAAGAAGGGCAGGCCAGATAGCTCAGTGAACCAAAGCATTTGCAAGCAGGCACAGGGACCGGGAGTTCCATCCTTGGGCCTGCCTTGCCAGCCCTGCCGCAGGGGAAGCTGTGGACAGGCAGATCACTATGAGTCCAATCACCATTCCTAATATTCTCTGTGTGTGTGTGTGTGTGTGTGTGTGTGTGTGTGTGTGTGTGTGTGTGCTGTCTACCTATTACTGCTTGTATCTAGATGTCCATTAAAAGCCTCATGTGCTTATAGGTGGATCTTTGTGGAGGTAGAAGGATCTAAGGTAGTGACTGTGAACCTATTTGGGAGTGAGGGCACAAATTGCAACCAAATCCCACTTATTTATTGCAAAGTGACAACACTTCAGTTGAACCTGAATACTGCAGTTTTACTTTAGAAAAAAACTAGCAAGATAACTTGAAATGTGTGCAACAGAGAAACCCTTAAATGTCTGTTGCTGCATCTGTACAATAGGTTTGCTATCATATATCTAGGATTTATGATCCTGAGATTAAGGACATGATAGAAAGTGAGTCAACTGATGGGTTTAGTATGGTTTAGGATGTGAATTATTGGAAGGACCCCCTTGAGTGTGGTGGTACCACCCAAAAAGTCTTGTAGCTTTGATGGGATAAATGGGAGAAGGCCTGCTGCTGCTATGTTGCTTCTTTGCTGACTTAATGCTTGTCATGAGGTGGTTTTCTTTTTGAAATGTCTTTCTGCCACAGCACCCTGCCTTGTAGCCAGCTCACTATGGTCTGAAATCTGTACAACTGTGAGCAGAGGAAAAACCTTTCTTCCTTAACTTTGTCATTTTCATTTTCAAAACAAAAAATAAAATAAAATTTCAGAACAAGACAATGAGAGAGCAGCTAGGATGATGGCTCAGTGGAAAAAGTGCTTCCCTGGCAAGTGCAAGGGCCTGAGTTCAATCCCTGGTTCTACCAAAAAAAAGACAATAAGAGAGTAACAATAGTCAATACATTGTGTATTATTATCTTTAAATTATAGACTCAAAGTACCAGATATAAGCAATTAATTGTCCAGAATATATCAGTACAGACCTTTGTTTACAATGAAATAACAGAAATTAGTACTATAGCTATCTCAACTATATTTTGTGTCTATATCTAGCTATTATTTACATATCTATTCTTTTATCAATCATTTATTTGTTTTTTCCCTTCTTCTTTTCTCATTTCCCCAACACCTGTTTCACTTTCCTTTTGAACAGTTTCTTCCCATTTCATAATATCTATTTGTACATTTTGGATCTCTTTTACTCTTTCAGCTTCTTATACTAGGGAGATAATATGATGTTTGCATACGTGTGCCTGGTTTATTTCACTTATAAGTATGTTATCAGGTTGTATGAATTTACTTATAATAGTTTCCAGTTTATTCTTCTTATGGCCGATTAATACTCCATTATATAAAAAGACCACATCTTTTTGATCGCTCTTTAAGTTAGGTTGCTGGATATTTTGTCTCAGTGACTGGAAAAGTAATTAAGGCATTGGATATTCATATTAATGTAGTAGCTTCCTTTGGATTCATAGTTGCCTTATATTTTTATATGCTATTTTCTTTTCAACATGTGCATTTAAAAACTGCGTTTGTTCCAATTAGTTATTTTTTGTATTTCAACTGGCCAGTTGTCTATTTGAATTTATTGTAATTATTCATGTTTTTGCACCTATTTACATGATAATCATTAGCTCCATTTGTTGCCAGATATTTCTTATAATTTATTTCTTAGGTTTTGTTTAATTGAGACAGGGTTCATCTGTAACCTGGGCTTGCCTTGAACTCGTTTTCTGTTCTATTCATTTTATTGTCATTTGTTGTACAATTTTTGATTTTTTCCTTTAGTACTTCGTTGCTTATTTTACACAGAGTTCCTATATAAGCCAGACTTTCTCTGAGCTCATGACTCTGTTGCTTCAGCCTCCTGTATGCAAAGATTACAGGCATTGTACTACCGTGTTTGTCTGCTTCAATTTTTAAATTTTGTCTAGGGGCTGGGGAGATGGCTCAGTGGAATAAGCGCTTCCCTGGCAAGCGCAAGGGTCTGAGTTCAATCACCAGTTCCGCCAAAAAAAAAAAAAAAAAAAATGTCTCGACCCTTCAGTAAGATAGGAACTTTATTATGATTTCACATTTATTTTACTTTACTCCTAACTTCCATCATATCAGTGTTATAGAAAAGTTTTATTCTGAGTTATTATGAATGTATTTTGTCTCCATTTTCCTTGCCCTTACAGTTTTTGACTATGCTAGTGATTTCATGAAGATTTTTAATCAGACCTGGTTAGATAGCTCAGTGGACTAAGCTGCTGCATAGGCAACTGTAGGGACCTGGGTTTGATTTTGGGTATTGCATGCCTTGTTGGCCTCAGACCCTGGTGCAGTGAGCCAGAGACCATGTCTGGTGTCTGGTCATGGTGGCACACACCCGTAATCCTAGCACTGGGAAGGCTGAAAATAGGAGGTTCACTATGAGTCCAAGATGTGTAGTGAGACCCTGTATCAAATACGTAACATTTTTTTAAAAAAAGGATTTTTGTTCATCTTAATTTCAATTATCTCTCATGGTGTTGCTTATATGTTCTCTCTTGTTTAGATATCTCCCAAAAATGTTTACAGTGTGAGGTTTTATAGTGTGGTGCACTCGAAATGTAAAGTTTTAATAATGATTTTAAATTTGGAATAAAATTGGCTTAATAATTGCACATTACAAGCTATTTTCTTTCTTGTACTTAAAAAAAACTGTTCAACAGTTTTGCATTGCTCTAGTTTTTCTGTTGAAAATGTGGTATCAGTTTGAGTTTTCTTCCATTGTATGTGATCAATTGCCTGGATTTGTTTTCCTATTAATATGTTGTCCTCCATATTTTATAGATGTGATTATTATTATCTTTTTCCTTTGGTTCTCCATAAAGCATTTTTTTGGTACCAGGAGGCTCAAAGTTGGGACATTGTACTTACAGGCACTTATGCCACTGAGCTATCTTTCCATCCCATCCATAGAGCTTTTAACTTTAAGGCCTTACTTGGATTTGGAGAATTTTTTCCCCGTTTTTACTTTCTATTACTGTTTTTTTTTTTCTGCTGCAATATGTGGATTTTCATCCTGCATACTTCATTCTGCTAACATATTTGTTTTATAGTTATTTAAAGTGATAATATTTTTGCTTCTGTTATTTAATTCTTCACATTCTTGGGTTGTTGTCCCATACTTTTTTATTATTGAATCCTTTGGTATGCTTAATGAACTAGTTGTATACTGTTACCTTCCTTGTTCTAATATTTTTGCTCTCCTGAAATCTATATCCAATATTTTAGGTTTTTCAAAAATATTTATTTCTCAAGTACATTTTTATTTTTGCCTGTGAGCAAAATTTTCCCCTTTGAATATTTGGCTCTGGTGTTAAGTAATGTCTGGTCCTTTAGAAATATTCCTTCTTGGAACACAGCTGCCACGCTGGGAGAATCCCAAGCAACCATTTGGGAATGTTCACATACAAAAGAGAAAAGGCCCCTAGCTGACATCCCCAGCTGTGTTCTCAGGCATCTGCCAGCAGCTACTCTCAGCTACGTGAATGAAGCCACTTTGAACTTCAGTTTCCCCAGTGCCTCAGCTTCCAACACCACATTAAGCAGAAAAACCACTTAGCCAACCGAGAAAATAACCAGAAATAATAAATTATTTTAAGCTATTAAATTCAGGGTGGTTTGCTAAACAATACCCATAAAACAAAGCACACAAAATTCTACTCTTTATTTTGCACATAATGGTGCTGTGCTCCTTTAAGGAATAGATAAGCCTCAAGTGCCAGTGCTTACCAAACGCTCTTACAAAGAGGTGATCAAAAATTTGGTGAATGTTTAATTTTTAAAAATTACAGCACAGAATAAGAAATAATATTGATAATGTCCCTCTGAACACTGCTTCACTCCAAACACCTCCCATCATTCTTGTCACTTTTTGAAATAGTTCTAGAAGTCATCTTTCATGAGCATATTTATGAGAAGTAATAAAAATTGCAATGAATGCTACTTTTGACTGCATTCACTGGAAAGACAGGCTCATAAAAATGTCATTGTATGTCCTCATCTACTTTATTCTCAAAGTCTACCATCCTGCACTTCTATTTCTTACTGAAAGTCAGAATTTACATTAAAGGTAAACACTCTGAATAGATTTAGGTCACTGAAAGTAGCTGCAGCAGCAGAGGTGAAGATACTCAGTGAAGACTTTGGAAAAGGATAGCGAAAGGAATTAAAATGTTTTATGTACATGTACTAAATCTGCACAGTGAAAATAATAATTATGTACTGAAAACATGTATTAACAAAAAGAGAAGATGTATGCACTTGGAGTAAAATATTTTGAGGATGCCAAACAGTAATGTATTCTATACTGTTGTAAATTAAAAAAAATAAATGTAGACCATTATTTTCACTCACCTCATACCTTATGAGATAGTTAATATTTCTTGGTTTACAATTTATCATATGGTAAAGCCTAGGGTTAATATGGTAGATATAAAGGAGAATAAATAAAGGAGAACTGTGGTTTTGCATGGTTCATCAAATTAACAAGCTGTCAAGACACACTTTCAAGCATATAGACCTCATTTTATGGCAAGAATGAAGTTGATGCAGAAAACTATGAAAAATGCAAATTGTAGAAATTCATCCTTTTTGAAAGGTAAAGATCATGTTGAAAACAACTCATGAAAGAAACAATACATACTAGTGGACATTAGAAAACTTGGAACTTAGGGCCGGCGGTATACCTCAGCAGACTAAGCACTTGCTTAGGTAAGCGCAGGGACCAGTGTTCGATCCTTGGTTCCCCAAGCCGCGCCAGCTCCGCCTTCGGGTGCGCTGAGCCGGTGATGCAATCCGGGCGTGGTGGCGCGCACCTGTAATCCCAGCACATGGAAGGCAAAAAGCAGGAAGATCACTATGAATGTGGGCTGCATACATAGTGAGACCCTGCACCAAAAAAATAGAAAAAAGCGAAAACTTGGAACTGAATACTAATGAAAATGGTGCATAGTGGAAATCACATGTGCTCAGTTGTCATATTTAAAGTGAAATGGACAGAATTTAAATTTATATTTAAAATGAAGAAACTAAAATCAATGATCTATGGCTCTTACTTGAGCAGTTAGCGAAAGAACAACAAAACTAACAGCTGAGATTGTTTAAGTAATGCAAACAACTTAAAATGTCTGAAAGAATTTTCACATGCATTACCTAATTTTATTCATTTAAAATAATGGCTATAAAGAACATAGTATTTTGGCCATGAAGATTCATGGCCAAAGTGGGTAGGTTGAACACTGGTATTAAAGCTAACTTGAAAGGTAATGCTATTGATGTTCAAAAATGTTCATGAGTTATTGAAGACAACATTGCTACTATATCATACAATAGTGATCTAAAACAAATTTTATAAACCTAAGTCTAGATATCATTTCACTGTATAATAATGACAGCTTATATGGGGAAACAATATATCCAATTTTCTTAATTTGCTTACACTTGCTATACAAAATACTTTAGACAAGGTAATTTATGAAAGAATTTATTTTATTCATAGTTCTGTTGGACTGAAAGTCCAAGAACATGGTACCTGCTTGACATCTTTTGAGGGCTTGCTTGCTGAATCATGAAGTGAGAAGTGGTATCACATAGGAAGACAGAGTAGGTATGTTTCATCTCATATTTCTTTCCCTTCTCATAAAACCCCCAAGTCCCTCATGAGGAACATATGCTAGTGACTTTACATAATCCCAATTACCTCTCAAATGTTCTATCTCCAAATGCTATCAATATATGAATTTTAGGATTAAGGGTCAGCATGCATTTCACAGAGAAAATTCAAATCATGGCAGACAGGAAAACATACACAATAGTAAATATTAAATAGCTATTGGAGGGCATAAAATCAGCTATGCTACTGTCTAAATCACAC
This sequence comes from Ctenomys sociabilis, assembly GCA_004027165.1. Classification (NCBI taxonomy): domain Eukaryota; kingdom Metazoa; phylum Chordata; class Mammalia; order Rodentia; family Ctenomyidae; genus Ctenomys; species Ctenomys sociabilis. Next base: position 27,673 of record PVKA01021941.1, read on the forward strand.
CATTATGTGGCTCCAGGTAAGAGTGCTTTTACTTTGTGATTGAGTACTAGCCTCAGTTTGAAGCAGTTGTTTCTTCAAAGATAATCTAATCCTCAGTCATTTTAAGAGGAAGACAATACAAAATGGTCCTTCATTTATATTCCTCCTTTTTGTTTACTTTTGTCAGAGATGGGTATTCCATTTCCATTTAAATATTGTAGATGCATGAATTCAGCAAAATAATCCAATACAGTCCAGTAGTCCATAATAGTAGTGGGTTATCCATAGGACTGGCAGTATACAATGTATTAATTATTATAACTGTCCTACTAACCTATTTTGAAAATGTCTCATTGCTATTTGCTTCTCAATAAAACTAATTAAAAATGTAAAAACATAAAAAAGAGGAAAACAATGTACCAATTTGGAAAATGAGACACTGTTTATGCTTTCTTAGCTTTCCTATATTTCTCCCATAATTTCAGTGAAGACTGTCCACCCAGAGTACATGCCTGTTGTTGATAGGGTTTAAGGAAAACTTCCAGTGTCTTATTCCTCTTGATATGTTTATTAACTTATATTTGTCTCTTCATGCCCATACTTGTCCTGCACCCATCTGTGAACTATAGGGTTTGATTTCCCTTGAGCCTTGCAATATGTGGTCATTAAATATCAATGGGCACAAGGAATAAAATGAGATCAGGTCTTGTATTATCCTGCATCTTGCTCCATTTGGTCACCATGGTGTAGTTCCTCTGCGGAAATCCTTACAGTTACCTGCTAGAGTTCAGTCACTATATCTCCTTTTGAATTTTTAAGTTACTTGGTATAACAGCTTCATTTGCTTATTAACTCTAGGTTACTACATGACCTATGGTTAGTTATCTTACCCTTGATGCGATTCTATAAACAGTTACCTTACCAATTTTTTCTCACTCAGTGTGAGCATATCATCAATCTTCTGGTCAGGCTCTAAAAGATAAAGATTTTAAATAATAAGAGCTGAAATGTATACTTGTTTACCTGAAAACAGAAATAACTGTAGGGAAAGTTCTGTGATGGAGAATCTCGCTGACTACAATCAATGCTTCTGAGATTTCTGACATGTCTTTAATCATGAAACATTTTGAATTACAATAGCCATTTCTCATGTGGACCCAATTTCTAAAATTAATTTCATTATGCTAATTGGGTAAACATATAATCTGGGTGAGGTCATCTGGGTAAAGACATAGGAGTAGAAGAAGCCTGAGATGCAAGAGCTCTCCAGTGCATCTCCTTTACTGATTTCCTTAAGCATAGAAGAGGCATAATAAGTGTGCTGCAATCAGCATGAACATTGCTATGGATTGGATATGCTGTGACTGTGTTCCAGAAAGATACAGGTGCTGACAGTCATCTCTTTGAGTTCTAAAAAGGTGGAGATTTACTCCTACAATTATGTTTACAATTGAGGGCTATAAGGCCTGGTTAGCATTATTGAACGAACATAAACGAAGATCAGACCACAGGACTGAATCTTGGTGACTTTATAAGATTATGTAAGTGCACACATAGAAGCCACCTGCCTCTTGCCTGACAAATTCAAAGTAGACCATTAAAAGATATGTCCCTTATACTTAACATTTAAGTGTGAAAGAAAAGAAACCTATATTTCTTTACAAGATTACACAAGCTTCAAGTGTAGTATATAGTAATGAAAAGTAGACCAATTACATTTCAAGGAAGGCAAATAGTATCTCTCCACACAATTTCCCAATTTGTGGCCTTTAATCTGAACAGTTATGTCAACCATTAAATAGAGAGCAAGAAGAAAAGGTTTTGTATTTAGGAGACAAAATGTTCACAAATTGTCCTTGGTTTTTCTGTTTGTTCATTCAGGAATTCAAATAATATAACTTAATGATACTTTTATCATTTGTTAGTATACATAGAATTCTTCAAAATGAATTTTCAGACAAATGATTCTTATTTCATCTATAGTTCCCCAAAATAAATCTGGCATATTGATATGTGATTGATCAACCTCTAAATCAAACCCTTAGTCTGGCATGAAAAATGCCCATCTAAATTAGTAGAAAATACCATCCTTCTCCAGCCATGGAGAAACCCTTACTAAATTGTCAATAGGTTTCAGGTACCGTATAAAAGAGAAATCACTGTAGTAGAGATAATGTTAGAGATAGCAAGATTTACGATATAAGGGATTCATCTCATGGCTGAAGTATTGACCTAAACATTACCAACTGGAGCATTGAACTTTCCATTTCAGCCTATCATAATGTAACCAGTTTTTCAACCAATGAATAATACATGCTGTGTATCTTTTGGATATCCATCAAAACTGCTTTCCATAAATATATACTGATGATAATGATGAGAGCACTTGTTTATGAATATATTACTGGTAATATGCATAAGATTTTTAAGAATTTTCTTCTCATTATAAATATGTCAGGTATATAAAACCTCAGTATAATATAATGAACAGCTTTGTTCCTATGATGGAAGTAAAAAATAAAACAGTAGGAATTCAATTAAAGCTGTTTGAATGTCCTTCAAATGAGACTCACTTCCCCCTTTCATCCTTTTGTCTTCTCAGTAGTATTATCCTGAATTTGGAACATATCATTCAAATTCATAAATTTTGCTAGCTAATATCTCAATTTCTTAATTAATATGTATGTTTAATTTTTTTGTCAGAACAGGGGATTGAACTCAGGCTCTTGCGCTTGCCAGGGAAGCACTTACTCTACTGAGTCATCTTCCCGCCGCTTATTTTAAATTTTTATATAGTGGAAAATGTAACCTAGTTCTGATTAAGCATAATTTTTTTTGTTGTTTGTAGTACAGGGTCTATTGGGTCTCACAACGTAGATTGGACTCGTAGTAATTCTCCTGTTTTCAGCCTCCAAAATCCTGGGATTACAGGCATGTGCCATGAGGCACAGTCTCAATCTCTGTGTCAGTGGGCCCCAGGGCTGGGGTGGCATGGCATGCTGGGGATTGAACCCCAGACACTGTGCTCTGCCTAAGCAGGAACTTTAGTCCACTGAGCTATCTGGCCGGCCCTATGTAGTATGTTGTTAATATCACTACATGTAGCATACTGCTGGAATTTGGTTTTATTGCTAGAAACATTTTATTATATGACTATTAATCTGTTACCACAATTCAAATATTGTTATACTTATTTGTTTTCTAATCAGACTCTAAGATTAGTGAGGCATGGTGTGTCTCATTTATGTATTAGTTTCCATATCCCCAGGACTGTGAACCTAGTAGGAACTCAATAAGCACCTTTAATTGTTTTAAAAAATCTTTTATTTATTTATTTATTTATTTATTTACTATGCAGCTTAGGCTTGTGGTGATCCTCTTGTCTCATGCTCCCCAGCACTGCAATTACAGGAGTGAGCCACCATGCCTGATTTTTGTGGCTGGCATGGCTTTCCTTGTAAGGGGCCTGCACAGCATGCAATACTGGGGTTGGAACCAAGGTCCTTGCACTTTCCAGGCAGGCTCTTAGACCGCTGAGCTATCTTCTCAGCCAATAATCACCTTTTAATGGATGCATTACATACCTAAGATTTGACTCAGTTTATTGAGCTCATCTACCCTATACCTATATGTGGTGATGTGACTAAGTATTAACCAATTAAATATAAACCAAAATGATTTTCACCACTTTCCAGTTGGACTATAAAAAACTAGTACTACACTTCGGTAACATTTACTTTACTCTTTTTCCCTCCTTGGTGAATGAAATGGAGATGAATGAGAGATAATGAAAACCTCAAATTAGGAACTAAATATGGCCAGAATTCTATTACTTGAGGAATCCAAATGACTATTGTAGAAGAGATCAACTCCACAAAATTTTCAACTACTGTAAACTTTTACTTAAGGTGAAGGATGCATTCCTGTTGTATTTCTGTGATTGGACATGTAGATCATTTGCTATATGTATTAGTTTATTGAAAACAATAAATATTCATTTGTGAATTTATTTCTGGGCTCTGAGATATATCATAGAATTTCTTATATGTAATGTTTTCATAGTGGTACTTTCTGAGAAATATACCTTTCAAATTTGTTTTGCTCTGTGAATCATATTGTTTAGGAGAAGGTCTGAAATTTTTATCACACTTAAAATTTTCAGCATGAATATATTTTCAATCTTTAGTTCTATAATCAAAAGAGGTATTATTGATAAAGTATATTAATCAGAAAGCATCCTAACACACCTGGGTTAAGTTGGATGAATAGCCCTAATGATTTGCTATGTTCTGTTTTCCAGTATCCTATTTAGGACTTTAGCATTTATGTTCGTTAGGAAGATGGTCCTGTAGCTCTCTTTATATTGTTAGATCTTCACTACATTTCTTGTAGCACTCAATAGTGAATCTACCAGGACCTGGGTTTTTCTTTGTTAGCAGGTTTTAATTACATTTTCAATTTCATTGACTGATATTGTTTATTTGGAATTTTTATATCTTCTTGATTCAGTTTTGACAATTTGACAATTTATATCTCAGAACTTATCCATTTCTTGTATTTTCTATCTTACTAGAGTATAGGTTGTCAAAATAGATACTGATGATCTTTGGATTTCCACTGCATTCATTGTGATTTCACCTTCCTCATTTCTTTTTCTTTTTTCCTCATTTCTAATTGCTTGAATTTTAGTCTTTTTCTTCCTCTTTTTGATAAGACTGGCTAAGGATTTATTAATTTTATTTAGTGTTTCAAAGAACCATTTCTTTTTTTTTTATAATTTTATTGAAAAACAAATAGCAATGAGAGAGTTTCAAATCAAATTGGTAGGACAGTTTCAGTAATTAACAAATTGCATACTGTCTTCCTAGTGGTTATTTATTGTACAAGATGCAGACATGATATTGTATTTACAAACACTATTAGAAAAAATCCCTCTATTCATGGCATTAAGAGAATGTAGCTCTGTATCTATCCTGAGCATTTTGAATACCCAGCTACAAAATGGTCATTCATTTGTATCCCCTTTTTTGTTTAGTTCTGTCATATAAGTATTATAGGTGTGTGAACTCAGAAAAATATTCCAAAATAGTCCAGCAGCCCATAATAGTATTGGGTTTTCCACTTGACTGGCAGTGTCAGAAGTTGTGGACCTGAGTACCCTACAACTTTACTTCTTATACTTTGTTTTTATACTTTTCTGTTGGATGGTTAAGACCAAGATAAAGCAAGACATGTGTAACAAAAATTGTAGCTTTTATATCTGATACGGTCAGTCAATTCCCCTCAGGAGTTATTCTGAGACCCTGTACTTCCGTTTGTAGATCCTTTGTCTGTGTCAGCCATGTGGAAGAGTCACAGCCATTGCTTGACCAATTTGGTTTCTGTGAAAGCCTGACAGAATGTTTTCTCTCCATGTGACTGTCCCTAGGCACACGCTACATCATCAATCACTTTCCTCTTTGGCCAATAATCTCCTTGATCAGAAAATTTGGGACACAACTGAGTTACATGATGTTACAGTACAGGTTCTCATATTTCCTGAGTCTTATTTGACTTTGCAAGGGTTGAGCCAAAATGTTGGCTGTCCTTGTGGCCCTCCTTTTTCTCTAATTTTTGATCTGCAAACTTAGGTTGTTAACCCTCCAGAAGAGAAGTTTATTGTTATTACCCTACAACCTAGGCTGTTGAGCTTAACCTCACTACCTATCTGAATATCAAACATCTTAGGCATAACATGGAACAGGTATTTTTCATCAAGTATTAATATGATAAGCTTTAAGTCTCTGCAGAATATGACAAAAAATTAAAATGTATTTAAAACGTAGATAAGTTATTATATATCTTCATACATAAGTGCAGACATCTAAGCATTATAGCAGGACAGTCCCACAACACTCCTTTTCCTGTCTCCTGCTTTCGTTTACCACCCCCTTCCTTTTTAAACAAACCATGTGCCTTTTGAAGTCTTTACAGTTTTCTCCACGGTAATCAGAGGGTTAATCAATCATACCTAGAACAAACATTGTGGGAATTCCTGCCCTTGAAGAAGCTCCTTGTTCCATGCAGCAGTAAATTCAGAATAAGATGAATATTTTGTTTCTGTACTGTTTAATTTAATTTATTGAAAAGAACCATTCTTTGAGTCATTTTGTCTTCATATTATTTTTTAATCTCTATTGCAATAATTTTTGCTCATCTTTATAATTTACTCCCTTGTATGAGCTTTGGTTTTTATTTATTCTTTTCTCCCTAGAAACTTGAAGTTCAACATTTAGTTGTTTATATGAGCTTATTCTGTTATCCTGATGTGATATTTCACTGCTGTAAATTTCCTTCATAGGATTGATTTTATTGTGTCCTGTAAATTCCACTGTTGTATCAGCTTTATCATTTAGTTGTAGACACCTGCTTCATTTCTTCTTTACTTTCATGTGTGACCCATTGGTTGTTCAGAAGAGTGTTATTAATATCCAGGCATTAATGTAATGTTTGTTTTTCTTTAGTCATTGATTTCCAATTTCATTACATTATTGTCAGATCATATGCGTGGGAAGATTTTAATTCCTTTGCATTTACTGAAGCGTGTTCTGCTACATGTTTACATGTTACGAGGTCTGTTTTTGAGAACATCCTGTGTGCACCTGAGAAGAATGTGTATTCTGATGTGCAATGGAACACTTTATAGACATCTACTAAGTCCATTTGTTCAAAGTTTTGTTTCAGTTCTCATATTTTTTGGTTGATTTTTGTGATTGAATTGTCTATTTTTGAAAGGGAAATATTGAGGTCCTCCTTGACTCTTACCTTTGGGTATGCATTAATTTGGATTTGTGGTCAGTGTTGTGAGTGCCTCTGTGTGTGCATGTGCGTGTGTGTGTGTGTGTGTGTGTGTGTGTGTGTGTGTGTGCCCGTGTGTGTGATTAGAGAATATGACTCCAGATTTCAGGTTATAGAGTGCCACATGTATTAATGAGTACTGTTTTATATTATATCATTCTGCCATTTTATTTTATTTTGGAGTCGGCCGCGCTGTCTCTGGCCAGTCTGTATTTTCCAAAAATTATTACGATAGTGACTCTTAGGCCCTGTGCTCTTCTGAAGTAACATTTGTCACTTTTCCTACAAAAAGAGGTTCCTACCTTGTTACCTCCCCTACACCTGGGCAAACTCAGTGACTGTTTTTGCCAAATAAAATAGTCCAGAAAAGGCCTTTTTGTAGTCCAAAGACAGTATTTAATAAATCTGATTGCCTCTTGGAAGCTAGGAACAAATAAGAAGTGTGCCCATTGTTAGAATGCCACCTATTGGAAGGTCTCAAGTCATGTATAGAGGCTGAGAGGTCCCTCACTTTTCCAGGCACCAAAACTCTTGAACCAGACATGTGAATGAAGAAGACTTCAATTGAATCCATGTGGTATGTTAGACAACATGGTGAGAATGGCCCAAATGTGTTTAGACAATGCTAAGAGATATGAGATCATAATAATTATTTTTATACTTGTAACTTAAAGTATTCTCCTTATACAGCAATACATGGGAGAAATACACTGATTATTGTTATTCTACACAATTTCAAGGACAAAATAAGGTCAGTGAAAACATATGCCTGTGACCTCTTTCTGTCTAGTACATTTCTTGTTTCAAGTGCTCATCCCACGTACGTAGAATAAATTCTGTTATCTAAAATTTAATTCAGATGTTGACAAGGATTATGTCCCACATAGAATGTGCTTTGGAATATTCAGCAATCACATAATGAAGCTTTTCAGAGATCTAGGCAGTTATTCAGAAGACCCAAAACTGACTTGATAGCTCTGAGAAAGGAGACTGGTTCCTCAAACAAGTCATGCTTAGGGTGTGAGACCAGAGGGAGTGGGACTGGCCTAAAGAGAGAGTGTGAAATTTTTTGACCAACAATGTGGGAAAAAACACCCAGACTTCTTTATCAATTTCCCCATTAGCTTGAAGAAAGACAAGGGAGAGTAGTAAGGCAAGAAAAGTGTCAGAAGTTAAGTACAAAAACAAATTCATAATTTACATTAACTCTAAATGTTTGTGCTCTTTAAGTACAATATCCTAGCCTATGATCTATGCCATGATAAGTTGTTTTTCTCTTGTGAAGTACCATACTTTTGTCTCTGAATACATTATTAACATGATACTATGGTTTCAAAATTATGACTTTTTGTTGTATTTTGCATTGTTTTGACTTTTGAGACATTGGTTCATTATGTAGTTGAAGATGGCCTTGAACTGTCTTTGTTGGCTTTCAGCTTCAAGGGCTCCTGTCTCAGCTTCTCTCCTGCTGGGACTACAGGTATGCACTGCCCAATTGGCTTGCATTTTGTTTCTCTTCAGTTAATAGTTATACGGAGTAAAATGTGCATATATTAATTACAAACTGTTTAATTTTAATCAGTCTATATATTTATGTCATCACCCTAATTTACAGCACGTTTGCCATAACCGAATAATTCCTTTTATCCTGTGAATCCCTTTTTTTTTTTTCTTTTTTTTTTTGTCTTTTTGAGACAGGGTCTCACTATGCATTTCAGGCTGGCCTTAAGCTCACTTTGTAGCTCAGGCTGGTCTCGAACTCACAACAATCCTGCTGCCTCAGCCTCCCGAGGGCTGGGATTACAGGCATGCGCCACCACACCCGGCTTGAATCCCTTCTTCTATTGTCAATCGTTATTCTCATTTTTTCTCTCCATAGATCATTTCCAATGCTTCTGAATACCATGTAAATAAAATTATAAATATGTATTATTATCTGTTTACTTTCACACAGTATGATTTTTATAATATTTATTGAGAATAATTTCAAGCATATTAAAATTATGAATGTTATTTTATTCAGGTAAGGCTGCTATAGCAACTTACCATAAATTGGGGAGCTGAAGAAAGAGAAATTTATTTCTCAAAGTTCTAGATATTGGGAAGTCTAAGTACAGATTGCCAAACTCTCTATCTCTGTGTGTGTGTCTCTCTGTCTCTGTCTGTCTCTGTCCCTCCTTCCCTTCCACCATCTGTTTAACTCTCTCTCTCTTTGATTCCATGAAGTGAGCAACTTTTTCCCACCATAAAATACTGCCATATTATCCTGCTGCATTAGCCCAGGCCCAAAATTAACAAAGTCAGTTTACCACAGACTGAAACATCTGAAGCTGAGAGCCAAAATATTTATTTTTAAAAAAATTTGCATGTAAGGTGTTTTGTCACAGAAAAAGAAAGCAAACTAATAAAGAAATCATGAACTTTCCCAGTTTATGTCTATATTATTTTAATTTTTAAATTTATTTTTTATTTTAGGGAAGGGTCTACAGGGTGCTCAGAGTCTTACTACTAGATCGAATTCACAATGTTTCACCTGTTTACAGCCTCCCAAGAACTGGGATTATAGGCACGTGCAACCAAGCCCAGTCTCAATTGCCATCTCAGCACTCCCTGTGAGTGGGGCTGGAAAGGAAGGTCCAGGGATTGAAACCCCCTGCCCAGTTTATGTTTATCAATTAAACTTCCATGATCATTATTAGTGTAGGAATTTTTGTGAAATATCCAGTATTTTTATTGCTTGAATACAGCATACGTGTTTCTTCAAATAAAAATTAATCTGCAAGATTAAATTTGAAAAGACTTCACTACTCTATGCAATGTTTCAGAGTGATAGTTGTTCCAGATTCTTGCCAACATTTGGTGTTATAAATCTCTTTAGGCATTCAGGTACATATAAAAAATTATCACATTGTGCATTTTGCATTATATTCCCCTGGTGCCCAATAGTGGTGGACAATTTTTCACATTGATAATATCCATTTATGTATGTTTCTTGGGGTAGAATCTATGCAAAATTGTGTTAATTAATCCTAATTTGATTTTTCCATTACTGAATAACACGACTTATTTATTTATTGTTTATTTGAGGTGATACCAGGAATTGAAGAGAGGATCATATACTTTCCAGGCAGCTACTTATGCCAATGAGCTACATACCAAGGCCTACACTATTTATTCATATCAGTTCTTTTTATTTATTTATTTATTTATTTATTTATTTATTTATTTATTTATTTTATTGAAGTGCAAATATCAATGACATAGTTTTAAGACAACTTAACAGGACAGATTCGATAAATTAATACATTGCAAACTGTTTCATAATGTTTTGTTATCATACAAGGTGCATACATGATATTATACTTACAGACATTA